>CAUDMG010003559.1:542500-557500 GCA_958450375.1 Homarus gammarus | reverse complement strand
CGTGAAGCAACGAAGTACCGGGCGTGAAGTAACGAAGTGCCGGGCGTGAAGTAACGAAGTACCGGGTAGTGAAGTAACGAAGTACCGGGCGTGAAGTAACGAAGTACCGGGCGTGAAGTAACGAAGTACCGGGCGTGAAGTAACGAAGTACCAGACGTGAACTATTTTTGGGCTCCAACTACATATTCCCTATCTGAACCCAAAATTACATAATGATAGGAGACGGACACAGACTGACAGACAGACAGACAGACAAACAGACAGACAGACAAACAGACAGACAGACAGACAGAGGAATGAAAGACAAAGACACGAGTGGAAGAGGTGGTCTGTGAAGGAGGTGGAGTGGTGGGTAGAGGAGGTGGAGTAGTGGGTAGAGGAGGTGGAGTAGTGGGTGGAAGAGGAGGTCGGTGAAGGAGGTGGAGTGGTGGGTGGGGGAGGTGAAGGGGTGGGTGGAGGTGGTGGAAAGAGGAGGTGGAGGGGTGGGTGTAGAAGTAGAAGGGTATAAGAAGTGGAGGAGTTGGTGGAGAAGATGGAGGAGTAAATGGAGGAGAAATAGGAAGCTAGCAAGCAGTAAGTGGAGGGTCGTGAGTGGAGAAGGAAGAGGAAGCTGGTTTTGAGTGGGTGGAGGCTCGTGGGTGGAGTAGGTAGGCCAGGGGTGAGGGGTGGAGGGGGGGAGGGACTGCTTACCTCACCCATCCAGAGGGGAAAAAAGTTGTGGCAGAGAAAATGAAATGTGCGAAAAGTTTACCGGATGTTGTTGATGGCACACGAGGAAGAAATACCCTTTTTTTTTCTTTTTTTTCTTTTGAGAGGAAGAAGAAGAAAGTTGTGAAGGAGGTAAAGGTTCACTAGTGGAGTGTGTGTGTGTGTGTGTGTGTGTGTGTCCCCCTTCCCTGCCTCCACACCTCCCCCTCGACCCTCTAGACCTCACCCTCGACCCTGTACACCTCCCCCTCGACCCTGTACACCTCCCCCTCGACCCAGTACACCTCCCCTTCGACCCTCACACCTCCCCCTCGACCCTCTAGACCTCATCCTCGACCCTCACACCTCCCCCAGGGCCAAGCTGAAGGCACCCCTGCTACTGCGTTCACACTCTGTTGACGTTTTACAAATATCCCTGAAAATGGGAGAGAGAATCGTGTTGACGTAACTCCTCAACCCAGAACTGCTCCCCCTCCCTCCCTTCCTTCCTCTCCTCCCTTACTACCCTCCCTCCTACCTATTGTACCTTCCACCCCTCCCCTCCCTCCCCTACCTACAATACCTCCTTCCCCTGCCTACAGTACCTACCCCTTCCCCCTCTCCCCTCCCTCCCCTACCAACAATACCTCCTTCCCCTGCCTACAGTACCTACCCCTTCCCCCTCACCCCTCCCTCCCCTACCTACAATACCTCCTTCCCCTGCCTACAGTACCTACCCCTTCCCCCTCTCCCCTCCCTCCCCTACCTACAATACCTCCTTCCCCCGCCTACAGTACCTACCCCTTCCACCCCTCCCCTCCCTCCCCTACCTACAATACCTCCTTCCCCTGCCTACAGTACCTACCCCTTCCCCCTCTCCCCTCCCTCCCCTACCAACAATACCTCCTTCCCCTGCCTACAGTACCTACCCCTTCCCCCTCTCCCCTCCCTCCCCTACCTACAATACCTCCTTCCCCTGCCTACAGTACCTACCCCTTCCCCCCCTCCCCTCCCTACCTACAATACCTCCTTCCCCTGCCTACAGCACCTACCCCTTCCCCTTCTCCCCTCCCTCCCCTACCTACAATACCTCCTTCCCCTGCCTACAGTACCTACCCCTTCCCCCCCTCCCCTCCCTCCCCTACCTACAATACCTCCTTCCCCTGCCTACAGTACCTACCCCTTCCCCCCCTCCCCTCCCTCCCCTACCTACAATACCTCCTTCCCCTGCCTACAGTACCTACCCCTTCCCCCCCTCCCCTCCCTCCCCTACCTACAATACCTCCTTCCCCTGCCTACAGTACCTACCCCTTCCCCCCCTCCCCGCCCTCCCCTACCTACAATACCTCCTTCCCCTGCCTACAGTACCTACCCCTTCCCCCCTCCCCTCCCTCCCCTGCCTACAATACCTCCTTCCCCTGCCTACAGTACCTACCCCTTCCCCCCCTCCCCTCCCTCCCCTACCTACAATACCTCCTTCCCCAGCCTACAGTACCTACCCCTTCCCCCCCTCCCCTTCCTCCCCTACCTACAATACCTCCTTCCCCTGCCTACAGTACCTACCCCTTCCCCCCCTCCCCTCCCTCCCCTACCTACAATACCTCCTTCCCCTGCCTACAGTACCTACCCCTTCCCCCTCTCCCCTCCCTACAATACCTCCTTCCCCTGCCTACAGTACCTACCCCTTCCCCCTCTCCCCTCCCTCCCCTACCTACAATACCTCCTTCCCCTGCCTACAGTACCTACCCCTTCCCCCTCTCCCCTCCCTACAATACCTCCTTCCCCTGCCTACAGTACCTACCCCTTCCCCCTCTCCCCTCCCTCCCCTACCTACAATACCTCCTTCCCCTGCCTACAGTACCTACCCCTTCCCCCTCTCCCCTCCCTACAATACCTCCTTCCCCTGCCTACAGTACCTACCCCTTCCCCCCTCCCTCCCCTACCTACAATACCTTCTTCCCCTGCCTACAGTACCTACCCCTTCCCCCTCTCCCCTCCCTCCCCTACCTACAATACCTCCTTCCCCTGCCTACAGTACCTACCCCTTCCCCCCCTCCCCTCCCTACCTACAATACCTCCTTCCCCTGCCTACAGTACCCACCCCTTCCCCCTCTCCCCTCCCTCCCTCACTCACATTTTACCTTCTCTCACTCAACCGCCCACAAACAGTTATCCTTTCAAGCTTCTTCTTTTGCGTTTTATCGTTTTGTTGACGGTATATAAAATGTGTGTATGCATGTATGTATGTATGTATGTATGTATGTATGTATGTATGTATGTATGTTGGTAGCTCGGAACGCTGAATAATCAAGGTTGAGTCACAAATTAAGGCAGTAACTCCTGAACCATCTGTTGGACTGTCTTAACTTACTGTCTCGAGTACTCTCTTATCATGTCTTGCCTGTCTGAATGGTTTCTGTCTGTTTTTTACATGTTTGGACGTGTTATGTCTGTTTTTTACATGTTTGGACGTGTTTATGTCTGTTTTTTACATGTTTGGACGTGTTTATGTCTGTTTTTACATGTTTGAACGTGTTATGTCTGTTTTTTACATGTTTGGACGTGTTTATGTCTGTTTTTACATGTTTGGACGTGTTTATGTCTGTTTTTAACTGTCTAATTTTCCCTGTGTATGTCTTTCTCTACTTATTTTCTGTCTAAATCATGTCTACTTGTATTAGCGTGTTTATATTTTTTTATTTACTTGTTTATTTATTGTTACCGGTTCTTGTTTATTAATGTCTATTTTTACGTATTTACTTTTTATTTGTTTCATGTCTTTGTTTACAATGTCCTTGTTTTGTTTTTATCTTGACGTTTATTTGTTTATTTTTTTTTATTCTCGTTCGTTTGTTTGTTTGTTTTGATTATTCTACGTCACTCTCACTGTCGGTCAATCTGTCAGTCCGTTTCCCCTCTTTCCCTCACATCCTCTCTGTGTTTTTCTCTTTCCTTCTCACCTTTCCTCTCCCTCTCTCTCTCTCTCTTTTACTCTGTCTCTCTGTCTTTTTATTTTTCCATCTTTTCTATCACCCTCCCTCACCCTCTCTCTCCCTTTCCTTCTAACTTCTTTTCTTCCCCTCCCCTTCCCTCCCCTTTCTGTCTCCCTCATCTTTTCTGCTCCCCTCCCCTCCCCCCTCTCTCTCTCTCTCTCTCTTTCTTACCCTTTCTCTCCCTTCCTACCCTCTCTATCTGCCTCATCTTTCTGTTCCCCTCCCCCCTCTTTCTCTCACCATTTTTCTCCCCCTCCCTCCCATTCTCTCGTTCGTTTCAAAATTCCCTCCCCTCCACAGTCTAGTTCGGGCGAAACATACAGACAAGTGGATCTTTTTTTCCCCTGCACTATCGCTCGACTATTGTCATTTTGGAATTCTCAGCACTGATGTGTATTTCACGTGGTCTCGTAGTAGTGAACATATCGTGACACACCTGAGCCTCCCTAACACCTGCCGCCTTGATTATGTTTCTTTGTCAAGGGGAGTTTGAATTCACTCGTTCACGTCATTGTGTTAGTGTAATATACAGTATTCGTGTGTGTGTGTGTGTGTGTGTGTGTGTGTGTGTGTGTGTGTACTACTTATCATTCTGCAACACACACACACACACACACGTGCACAAAAAACACGCTACAAAATACACAGATGCACATAAACACAATCTCAAAACGTCCGTACACAATCACAAACACACACCTACGCTCTCTCTCTCTCTCTCTCTCTCTCTCTCTCTCTCTCTCTCTGCATGTTTGTCAACCTTTCTTTCATTTGTTTCGTTCCTAACACCCGCTGCTCTGACCTAGTGGAGCCGTGTAACTTATTGACCTCTGCCAGCAACCCTCTCTCTCTCTCTCTCTCTCTCTCTCTCTCTCTCTCTCACACAACAAAGTCACCAGCGACACAAAACTCACGAGGATGCTAACAATGTGTCCACTCTGAGGTTCACGCAAACTTCCTCCTGTTTGTCCCGTGTTCGCCACCTCGCCCCTCCGCATCCGTCTCTATCTAGCGAGATCTAACGATGACAGAGACGAGGTTAACATTCTCGGAATACCTGGTGGGCGCGGTGGCGTGTGGTGGGTCGAGGTGGCGTGTGGTGGGTCGAGGTGGCGTGTGGTGGGTCGCGGCGGCGTGTGGTGGGTGGCGGCGGCGTGTGGTGGGTGGCGGAGTATCAGTCCCGTATTAATTAAATGTGGCAGAAAGTGGTCCCGGGGCCAGGCATCACAGGACGTTGGGCTCCCGTTATCCTCCGACTCACACACATAACCTAGATTAGCCGAGGTAGTTCCCGGGCGTTTTGTTTATCCTAAGCGGCGCCCAAGAAGGTTAATGCAAGACCTTGGTTATTTTCAGGCCAGATTTCGGGGTATTATTCTCTACTTGAAAACTCCAAATTTAATTAGTGTATAATTAGACACATTTTGTAAATAGTCATGGCCTTCGTGATCTCCTTATATATCAAGGTTAAAGGAGTAAATAATGTAAACTGTTCACGGAAATAAGAAATTCTTCATATTATTAGAGCAAAACACTATCAGGGTAATTGGGCAGGAAGTCTGGCGGAGGGAGGGAGGGAGGGGGGGGGGGGGGAGAAAACTGGTTATTTTACATTAAACGTGATTGAGTCAGTTCCAGCGGCGGCTCCTGGGAAAAAATAAAACTACTCCACACTTTTAGTCCAAGTTACAGGCTGTCGGACACTGTTTTTTTTCCTACATAAACTGTTTAAAACAATTTTACTTCAGGTGTCATTGCTTCCTGAGTACATTATACCCTTCATCCGGAATACCACCACAGGAAATAAAAGTTATTTTCTCTTCAATTGATCCAGTATTTTGTTTTTCATTTATTATATAACATAAAAACAAAATTGGGTTTATGTTTAATATTCTATAGTTTTTGTTTTATAAGTATCTTGTGTGTGTGTGTGTGTGTGTGTGTGTGTGTGTGTGTGTGTGTGTGTGTGTGTGTGTGAGTGTGTGTAAAGTGTGAGAGTGTTGGTTGTGGTCCTTTGGCAGAGTGACAGACGCGTGTACAAACATGTGTCGACTTATGCAACCTCTCTCTCTCTCTCTCTCTCTCTCTCTCTCTCTCTCTCTCTCTCTCAAACATCCACCCACCCACCCACCCACCCACCCACACACCCACACACACACACACACTCAAACTAAGCTCCTTCTACTAGTGCTGCTGACGAGGAGTTGGGAACAAAGTTGTACACTGCTGGTCACGCCTATGTCCAAACTCACCCACCTCTAGTGTATTGCGTCCCCCTGCAGCTCTGAGTTTCTATGGCAGTAAAGGCTGGCTGACTGGCTGTTTGACCACTACTACGACAGGTCTAACTCTACGCCTACAACCCTTAACTAAAATATTTACAAGTGAGAGATGTAGGTTGGGTGAATTATTATAGTTAAGACAGAAAGAATTAATTACGTGGGAATTCAAGATGTGAAGGAATATACAGTGTGAGCCATAAAGAAAAGAGGAGACGTAGAGAGAATATGATATCAAATATTTCAGATGATATATACAGAGTTGGATATATTTTTTTTTAGATATCCCAAGATGTTGAGTAATATACAGGGCGAGCTAAAAAGATATATAACCTTAGGTGAGTTAAAAATATATATCCCAAATGAAGTCATATACATGGTGGACCAACAAAAAATATATATATACCCAATTTATATATCAAATAAAAATTAAATTGACTGATATAAAAAAAGTAAAAAGTTAGATATGAAAAAATATAAAATGAAGAATTCTTATCAAGTTCAAAAACACAAAACAGGATTTATTTACCACCTGTATTGAATAACACTGAAATATCCCTCATTTTCGTAGGACTTTCTCTCAGTTAGGTCAGTAAAGGTGGATACAGGGTCTAAATATAGTTAGTAATCATCTTTATGGAGTTATACCGTAAACTAAGTAACCTACCTGTAATATTATAACCTGCCTACACTTGCTGATTACACCTGGCTTACCTGTTCAATACCACAGGTCATAGGGATCACCTGAAGATTAACAACACTTATGTTAAACCTAACCTAACCTAACTTAACCCGAGCTAGATGATAATAACCCGTTCTGTGCCTCATAAACTTTAATTGTTGATGGACTAGTTACGAGTTTAGAGTACTGAGTTAGTTGTTGAAGCGCAGTCATTAACATTGTAGGATTAACGCCAGGTGAGTCTCAGGTGTGTCGGCCATCTCGTGTTGTTTTCTTTGTTGGATGGAAGATGAGGTAATAAATACTGGTGTGGTCTGAAGATTCGACCCCTTAGCTTGAAGATTCGACCCCTTAGCTTGAAGATTCGACCCCTAGCTTGAAGATTCGACCCCTTAGCTTGAAGATTAGACCCCTAGATTGAAAATTCGACCCTCTAGCTTAAAGATTCGACCCCTTAGCTTGAAGATTCGACCCCTTAGCTTGAAAATTCGACCCCTAGCTTGAAGATTCGACCCCTTAGCTTGAAGATTCGACCCCTAGATTGAAGATTCGACCCCTTAGCTTGAAGATTCGACCCTCTAGCTTGAAGATTCGACCCCTTAGCTTGAAGATTCGACCCCTTAGCTTGAAGATTCGACCTCCTAGATTTTCTCGCCTCAATACACACGGACGCAAATAGTGATGTGGTGTGTGTGTGTGTGTGTGTGTGTGTGTGTGTGTGTGTGTGTGTGTGTGTGTGTGTGTGTGTGTGTAGTAGCAGGCAGGAGACATACACAAAAAAGGACGACAACAACACAACAACACAAACACAACACAAAGATACTTCGAGGTGTTCAATCAACAGAAAAAAAAAAATATCAACACAAACATCAATACATTCCAGAAAAACTTTGGAGAAAAAAAAACAAATCAATTATTTACATCATCACCCTTATGTTTGTTCTAGCTCATATTTTATTCCACCTCCTGACGGTACAAAGTTTCCTAACATAGAATCATCTTTATTATTGGGACAAAGTTACACACCTACACTTCCACTACTCGTTTAAATATTTTTCCTCATTATTTTTTTCCATTTTTCCCCCCCAAAGAAAAAAAAATATCCCCCTGTTGGAAATAATTACCTTAGTACCTTTGTAATTAATAACAGAGACATCAACGCCCTGTTATGAGAAGCAACTCGAGGTAATGACACGATATATTAACATATTTCGTCCCACTAATACTTTGATGGAGTCACATTAACCATATTTTAACAGTAATGCTCTCGATTAGGTTATAATGATCCGCTGTTAATACCCGTTGCTCGCCTGTATATACGACCCGGGTTATATTAATCCTGACGTAATCACTACCCAGCGTCGATGAGTTGTATGGATGTTCGTCCTAACAACCCCTCGTTTTACTCTAATAACCAAACCTAACCTAACCCAATCGAACCCGACCATTTCTTACCAAACCAACCAAACCAAACCCAACCAAACCCAACCGAACCCAACCAAACCCAACCGAACCCAACCAAACCCAACCGAACCCAACCGAACCCAACCAAACCCAACCAAACCCAACCGAACCCAACCTCCAACAACACCACTATAATTATCCTCCCCTAATTCAACAATCCCCCCCCCAATATATATATACTGTATATAGCGAAGAATTATCTATCGACGCCACCTGTTGACGTTATATTAGTGATCGCGTTTTATATTTCTTCAGTATAATATAATAATGGTATTTTATCTTCATGACGTCACGTGGGTCAATACTCTACTCCCCAGGGTGTATGTGATGGATAGGGGGTGGGGGGTGGGTGGGGTGGTGGGGGATGGGGTGGGGATGGGGTGGGGTTTGGGGGTAGGAAGGGAAGGCGGAGGAGGGGTTGGGTAGGGGAGGAGAGTAGGGGGCGATAGTGGGAGTGGAGAGGAGAGGGGAGAAGAGGAAAGGGGAGTACGAGGAAGATTTGTCTGAGGAGAAAAGACGACTTGGGGAGTAATAGGATGAGAACGAGGAGGAAGAATGGGATAATGGGGGGGAGGGGAGGAAGAGGGGAGGGGAGGGGAGGGAAAGGGGTGTAACATAGGGGAGGGGAAGGGTGTAATATAGGGGAGGAAGAGGGGGAAAGGTGTAGATGTCGCTGTCGCAGGGGAGAGAGAAGGGGAGGAGGTTGATATGTTATGGGTATCGTGGGGAGGAAAGGTTGGGGACGGAGGAGATACGAGGGGAGAGGAAGGGGAGGTGCGAGGGAAGAGGTGAGGAGGAGGAGGAGGAGGAGGAGGAGGAGGAGGAGGAGGAGGAGGAGGAGGAGGTGGAGAGAGGAGCTATCAGGGAGGAAGGTAAGAAAATAGCTGAGGTAAGTAGAGAGGTCAGGTAGGTAGAGAGGTCAGGTAGGTAGAGAGGTCAGGTAAGTAGAGAGGTCAGGTAGGTAGGTGTCATTAGCTGGGTCAACCTCATCATTAAAATTAATACATCACAATGTTGCTCATATTATTGACGTCATCGATATGTCATATCTCCCCATCACAACCCCCCCCCCCAACACACACACACACACACACACGTTTCCCTCTTCCTCAATATCCTTCCCCCTTCCACTTCGTATTCATCCTTCATCCCATTCTTCCATCTCCTTCTTGGTGATCTTCCCCTCTGCCTCTTCCCATCCTCCCTCTTGAATTATTCACTCTCTCTCTCCTCCAATCTTGCGGTGTCCTCTCTCCCCCAAGTGTCTGGTGCATCTGTGGGAACCGTTCATCTGCTTTCTATCTCATTCTCCCCTCACTCTTACCTCTGTATGTATGTATGTATGTATGTATGTATGTATGTATGTATGTGTGTATGTATGTATGTATGTATGTATGTGTGTATGTATGTATGTATGTATGTATGTATGTATGTATGTATGTGTGTATGTATGTATGTATGTAAAACACTGCGACACTCAACCTACTTGGACAGGTAAATGATGTAAACAAGCGTTGACGCAGGTGTGTGCACAAGTGGTTCATTAAGCTCAGGTAGTTGCGGCCATATTGTGAAACCTGTCCGGAAGCTTTGACTGAAGTGTGAGAGCTATATTATTAACCTAACTTAACCTAACCTAACCTAAGGTAACGTAGCGCAACCTAACCTAACCTAACAAAGGCTACATACCTCAGAGCTAAAAGCAACACCTGCCCCGGACACAGGCTGCGGTGAATGTATGAGAGCTGTCTGAAAAGAGAGAAAAATATTACATTGGATATACCGTTTTTACCTGTTGAGAACCTATACGAACTACAAGGGGGGGAGGGTTGAGTGACACGATACATTATGGGACTGAGTGAAATATAGAGAGACAAATTTGATAAACAGAATGGAATTATATATTTTGTTATGGAAGGAATTAGTATGTTTTTGTCCTGATTATATTTTCTTGTTTTTTTTTTTTGGATTTGCTTAATGACATTGTTGAGGTTGTGGATATTTGAGAGGAAGTAATGATGTTTGTTGAGAATATCCAGCAGGTACACACACAAACACACACACACACACACACACACACACACACACACCTTACATAATGACCTAAAATATACCATCCAAATGTATAATAAATCAAGGGGGGGGGGCAAGGGGGGGAAGGGGGGGGGGGCAAGGGCGGAAGGAGAGGGGGGGGCTAAAATTTATGTGTGGGTGACAGATAACTGATTTTTTTTTGGTACAGTGGGAGCGAATTTGTTTATCATAAATTCTTTGTCAGAGATGAAAATTAAACATCGAAAAATATATAAACACAGAAGTAATTATAATTTAACTTACAAACAAACAGACACAAAGCCAGAGAGAGAGACCTACACCCACCCAGTCTCCCACACCCACCCACACCCACCCACCCATCATCAACCCTTGTCTGCCGTTTCATCAGGACAGCACTAGCGGCGGGACAGACAGACAGACAGATTGACAGACAGACAGACAGACAGACAGATTGACAGACAGACAGACAGACAGACAGATTGACAGACACACAGACAGACAGAAACAAAATATTCGTAGATTTCCAATGTTTAAAAGCAATTTCCTCTAATTTATTTTTTCTTTTAATCTTGAACAAAACAATAAAATGAACATGTAATTAGACACGTGTTTGAGTTATTCAGATTTAATGAAGTTACTCAGTATGTAACGAGAGACGTGTTGTTATCTTCTTCAGTAAGATGATGATCATTTAACCTATTGAGTACGATGATTTAATGCCCTGGAGTATGATGATTTAACCCCTGGAGTATGATGATTTAACCTATTGACTACGATGATTTAACCCCTGGAGTATGATGATTTAACCCCTGGAGTATGATGATTTAACCTATTGACTACGATGATTTAACCCCTTGACTACGATGATTTAACCCCTTGAGTACGATGATTTAACCCCTTGACTACGATAATTTAACCCCTTGAGTGCAGTACCAGAGACTAAACACGAGTTGTGTAAAGAAGTATCATAGATAAACAATGCATATAACATCCTATTACAATTTTTTTGATGACATTTACTGAAGAAGCCTCTGATTAAATAGAATTGTTTAATCAAGTGTCGCCTCTGAGCTGAATAAAATCTATCGTTGGCTAAAAAAACAAAACAAAAACGATGTCCCTGTAGTGAAGATGTTAAATATTCCCTAAAAAAAAAGAGATTGTTAATGGCACTGCAGAAATGACACCTTTTTATGACGCGTCCAAAATAGCGAACAATTCAGAGTGTGTTTTGTCAGCCAGGATGAAACACACTCTTTAAAGCTCTTTACTGCAGGAACTGAGGAAGTTTATCAAGGCGTCCAATTGCAGATGAAACAAAATGACTACGTGGGCCGTCTGCTGTATTACACAATGTTGACTTTACACCCGGCCAAAATAACTACTTCGAGCACAAAAGGCTAAGATAACACAAGCAGAAAAAGTTAGATTGAAAATAAACTGAACATAAAATAACATATTATTCAAAATGTTCTTCAAAAATTACAAGATATTTGATATGAACAAGTTAAAAAGAACATTACTGGAATACATATTTAACATGAACAGGTGTTAAGGTATAAACTCCCGCTTCAAGTGAAATAATTAAAACACCTGTTGATATACGCTACAGTACTTTAGGTAAAATACTAATAAATTTATATTAAAACTACTTGAGATGAATTTAAGTTATACAGAAAAGCACAAAGATGATATTACAAATTTCTAAACAAAAAATATATAAGAAAAATGATATACAAGGAGAAAATCAACACAAAATAATGATGAAAACTGGACAACAAATAGAGAATGAGAAACATGATATTATTTGTTTGAGGAAATTCAGAAGCGTGTGGTGATGGTCTGAGAAATATCATGTTGCTTGTGGCCAGGTGCGTCGTCCACTGCGTGAGTGTGTGAGTGCGTCCCCAACCCCACCCAACCCGCTGCCAGACGCTAAAAACTCCACGGTAAACGCAACCCACATTTCACTATCTCGCGCCCATTTCCTACATATTTCATTAACATATGTAATATTTAAAATCGTAAGACTTAACAATATATTATTTTGACGATGGGAATAAGAAAATAATGATAACGGATAAGAACGATAACATTAACAGAGGAGGAGTGAGGCAGTAAGGGTAGGTCGGAGAGAGGCAGTATGCAATCACCTCGCCAGTGTATCTCAGAACGTCTGTGGAGGTGTGTTGCTTACCTGTTGCGTGAACCCTGGAGAGAAGGGGGAGGGAAAATTTTTGTAATACTCGATACATAAATGATCGCAAAATTCAAAGTACATATTAGATGACTAGTTAAGTTTGTGTGTGTGTTAGATACAAGTGATATGTATATTGTAGTTGTCTTTTTCACGTTGGTATGTACGAAAGACATAAAATTTGACGTTTTAAGTGTAAATACCTCTTTTTAAAGTTTACATTACGTCGTTTGAGCGTTTTGTATATGAAATTCCAAGCTATAGTAACGCCCCTGGAGTCTCATTCACCTTGAGGCTTAGAGACTTCTCATATTCGAGTTAGTGGAGAGGTGAGAGTGAGGGAAAGAGAGGGAGGGAGGGAGAGAAGGCGTGGAAACATGCATAGGACATAGGCAGGGTATCGCCGTCACCTCACCTGCCGCCTCACTTAACATTATTACTCTACATCACTTTCTTACCTGAGACACACACATATATGTATATATATTAGATACATACATACATATATACATACATACATACATACATACATACACAACACTAAACCCCTATTTATTTATCTACCAGACACCTGTATTTTTATAATGACAAATACAAAATAAAACAAAATTCTTAACAGCGAAAAAAACACATTTGGGGTCCAAGACAAAAACGACAACAACAAAAATCAAGACGAAAACGAAAAATAAATATCATTGGATATTTTTGAAGGATATTTGGGTTAAGTGGGGGAGGAGGTCGTGATTCTCGAGGGTCACACGATGATGCTAATGAGAGTTGAACCAAGTTAGTGATAAGTGATGCGTGGGCGAAGGAGTTGGCCCCTGAGCTGACGATCACCAGATGCAGAGCCGCCCACTCACCCACCTACCCAACCACCCGCCCGCACGTCCATCCGCCCGCCTGCCCGCTCAGTGCAGCGCTGTGAACTCGACTATGAACGCCCGCCTACCTAAGTACTGGATACCATTACCTGCCCACCTATGCCCGCCTGATTATTAGCCCACCACGCCTCACTACGCCCGATTATTAACCCACCACGCCCGATTATTAACCCACCACACCCCACTACATCCGTCTACCAACCCACCACGCCCCATCACGCCCGTCTACCAATCCACCACGCCCCACTACGCCCGTTTATTAACCCACCACGCCCCACTACACCCGTCTATTAACCCACCACGCCCCACTACGCCCGTCTATTAACCCACCACGCTCCACTACGCCCGTCTAATAACACACCACGCCCCATCACGCCCTTAATCAACCCACCGTCAACGAACCCATTACTTCCGTCAACCCACCCACCACTTCCGTCTACCCACCCACCACTTCCTGTCAACCCACCCACCACTTCCGTCTACCCACCCACCACTCCCGTCTACCCACCCACCACTCCCGTCAACCCACCCACCACTTCCGTCTACCAGCCCACCCACCACTTCCGTCAACCCACCCACCACTTCCGCCTACCAACCAACCACTTCCCGTCAACCCACCCACCACTTCCGTCTACCCACCCACCACTCCCGTCTACCCACCCACCACTCCCGTCAACCCACCCACCACTTCCGTCTACCAGCCCACCCACCACTTCCGTCAACCCACCCACCACTTCCGCCTACCAACCAACCACTTCCCGTCAACCCACCCACCACTTCCGTCAACCCAACCCACCCCTCCCGTCTACCCACCCACCACTCCCGTCAACCCACCCACCACTTCCGTCTACCAGCCCACCCACCACACCCATTCTACAGAGGCTAAGAGGGAGACAGGCAGACGTTCTTGATATAACGGTTTATGTTAAATTTATACCACAAGAGACGCAGGAATATTTTTTACAGTATTATCTGAGGATTTTATGCTGAAGGTGACCGACATATACATACACCGTATACATATGAAGATACAGGTATACCTACATACATACCTTATACTCACTTGAATATACATACGAGTCTTTAGAGGTGTAATAAAAAGGTGTTGGGAATAATGATGATGATGATAATAATAATAATAATAATAATAATAATAATAATAATAATAATAATAATATGAAAAACAATAACAACAAATAACAAAACCAAACAAAAACAATAAACAAACAAACAACAACAACAACAGGAAGGTGATGTAAAGTTAATCAGCAGGTGATGGCCACTTTGTGAAAATATCGGATTGATTAAAGAACCTAACCTAATGACACGTAATCAGGAACTCATCAGTACAGGTCAGGTAATTAATCAGAGGCAGAATGGTGACTCAGGTGATTCACACGAGGCTAATACTAACTCTGACTCCTTATCAGACACCTGGACACCTTATCAGACACCTGGACACCTTATCAGACACCTGGACACCTTATCAGACACCTGGAGAGACAGACAGGTCGGGTTAATGCTGCCACAATATCAAATTTAATCTTGTCTGTCCTTTCTGATTTGACTGATGCGTTGGTTGTGTTTATCCGTTCGTGGGATATGTTTGTGTTTTGTGATTACTTAAGGAGTTAATGATACACTTTATTTTGTGTTTAATAGAACAAATTTATAATACTTCAGGTTGGTTTATTTTCTTGTAGCCAATATAACTTAACGATAACATAACCTAACGTAATGCAAACCTATTAACTTAACC
>CAUDMG010003559.1:527500-540000 GCA_958450375.1 Homarus gammarus | reverse complement strand
ATCAAAAACAAAACGGAAATAAATCTTCCTCATAATGAATTAATAAAAAAAAAACATTTACAGAATATATCAACACCACTCACCATACCAGCTCTAGTGGGTGTTGACATACATACATACGCACACCCAAATATATATATAAACACTACTATATATCCCCATAACTATATAAACTATAAACATTACAAACAATGTCTTAATAGAGGAACGATGAACACAGTGCTATAATATGAACAGTAATGAACACAAATGAACAGGTGTTGAAAGTTCAGGTGCATTACACTTGAGAAATAGATCAACAATACAGCATAAAGTTACCTACTGCATCATCATTAAGACACCTGCTGGCTGCCAACTTCATCAAGGTAAGATAAGGTGTTAATTTGTCTTTTGAAATATATATTATAAAAATTGTCAACATGAAATGGCTTAACTCTATCTATCTATCTATCCACCCAAGAGTGATTTGAGTACCAAGATTATTATTCAGAGTACAAGAGTATTATTTCCAGTACCAGGTGTATATTAAGCATTACCTATACCAGCTCACAAAGGGATTGACTCCAAAAAAATAAACATATATGTCTTTTTCAAAATATTTAAATGTTTCAAAAATTATCAAAATCTTCTTCCCTGTAGGTTTTCCTGGGGAGGAAGAGGGGAAACGAGGGTAAGAGAGGGAAACAGGAAACAGAAGATGGGAGGAAATGAGGGGACGGAGAGAGGAGGAGAAGGGAGGGGAGGAGAAGGGAGGGAGGGGAAGAAGAGGAGAGGAAGAGGAGAGGGAGGGGAAGAGAATGGAGGGGAAGAGGGGAGGGGAGGGAAAAGAGGAAGGAGAGGGGAGGGAAAGGGGGAAAAAGGGAAGAGGAAGAGAGGAAGGAGGGAAGCGAAAGTTAAGGGGAATAAAGTGAGAAAAAGGGGATAAAGGGGGAGGGGAAGAGGGGAATAAAAGGGGACGGAGAAATAATGAGGAGAGTTGAACAGTTTAACTAGACACACACTGAGGTAAGGTTCCACTACTACCAATATAAGTAGATAAAGTTCCACTACTACCAATATAAGTAGATAAAGTTCCACTACTACCAATATAAGTAAGTAAAGTTCCACTACTACCAATATAAGTAAGAAATAGTTCCACCATTATTAAAGTTTCAGAGGGCAGCAGGTACTATAAGAAAAAAGGTAAATACAATCTTTAATTTATGGGTAAAAGTTTGGGAATATTTTAGACTAACTTGAAGACACGAGTGACCAGAGTGAACCAAAACTTTTAAAAGAAAACGCTCATCCTGGAAAAATTATCAATCAGTTAAGTCAGTAAAAGTGACCCCCCCCCCCCCAAAAAAAAAAATAACAACCAGAAGTATTTACGAAAGATGAAAGAAAATATACGATTATTTATTATACAAGCATGTCCCTTTTTTTATATCATTTAACTGTTTATTTATTAATTTTTTTATGAACAATTTTGAGATATTTTTGGGGGTGATTTTGTTCTTATTAACTGAAGAACAATATAGTTATATGTTCTTAAGCAAGTTATTTACACGTCATTACTATATATATGATAATTAATGATAAACAACAACAAGAAAAACAACAACACCTACACCCAAAACATTAACAACACAAATAACAACAATAACAACAACAACAACATTAACAACAACAACACCCCACGACAGATAAACACAAAGGTAGTACAGGTAAAATAATTAAATAATAAGACAGGACAGGTGAAAATCTCGACCATTTTTGGGCAGACTGGCCACTAATGCAATCCGGGGGTGAAAAAATAATATACTTGTTTATTACCGAGCTAATTGGCTGATTAATGATGTGGTTGATGTAGTTATTGCTGCAGAGGGTGGTTGACGTGGTGGTTGACGATGGTGGATTGAATAGTTGTTGTTGTGGTTGTGTGATGGTTGTTGTAGTGGTTGTGATGGTGGTTGTTGTAGTGGTTTGTGATGATGGTTGTATGATGGTTGTTGTTGCAGTGGTTGTGAGATGGTGGTTGATGTGGTGGTGAATGATGGCGATGGTTTGAATAGTTATTGTAGTGGTGGTTGTTGTTGTTGTAATTGGTTGTAGTTGTTGCAGTGGTTAATGATGATTGGTAAACACAATTGATTTGGCAATGGAAATAAAGAATACTGATGAGGAAAAATTCGAATCCTGTTATTGACGTGTGTGTGTGTGTGTGTGTGTGTGTGTGTGTGTACGTGTGTGTGTACGTGTGTGTGTGTGTTTGTGTGTGTGTACGTGTGTGTGTGTGTGTTTCTGTCACCTCTGTGATAATTTCTGCCTCAGTTGATATTTCATTCTGAGTGATGTTACAAACTGACGCTGTGATTGACGTGGTTTTGTGGTGATAGATTTGTGATTGAGTAGTTGACGTGATTATTGTCGTTCTTTGTGACTGATTGCCGTGTTTGTCGTGATTATTGTGATTGACGTGATTGTCGTGATTGATATGATTGTTGAGAATATTTGACAATTCTTATAACACAAAACACTCGATTGATAGATTAAAAGCTCCTTTGACATTTCTACTGTAATTGATGGGAGTAATTGAGTGATTGATTGATCTATCTCTCAGTTGGACATCAATGAAAGACTTGATTGACGGAGTGATGATTCGTATTGATGTTTGTCAGATAAAAAGATGAATAATTTTGTAGTTTGAAATAATAGGTTAAAGTTATGTTCTGGAGAGTGAAATGTGCTCAGAAACCAAGAGGAAGATGAAGAGAAGAACATGAAGAACAGAAGAACATGAAGAACAGAAGAACATGAACAGAAGAGGAAATTGTAGACTCTTACTCTTCCCTTCCCCCTACCCCCCCCCCTCACATCTTCCCCCCTCCCCTCCCCCCTCACATCTTCCCCCCTCCCCTCCCCCTCACATCTTCCCCCCTCCCCTCCCCCCTCACATCTTCCCCTTCCCCTCCCCCCCACATCTTCCCCCCTCCCCTCCCCCTCACATCTTCTTTCCTCTCGTCCCCCTCCTTTTTCCCAATTCCCCTGCTCTTTCTCTTCTTCCTCCCTCTCTCCTCGCTCTTTACACCCCCTCCCACACCTCCTTCCCCTCCTCTTACACTCCCCCTCCCCTCCTTTACCCCCCCTCTTCCCTCAACTCGCCGGCAGCAATTCGAAATATTTGACAACACAGTTTCTAAAGAGTTGATGGCTTGTTGATTAGTGTCTGACGTCATCCCAAATGATCGCTGACGTCACCTCCTACGTCACTATAACGTCATTAAAAATTCATCACAGACGTCATCTCCTGCGACTAAAATCATTACCAAGTGATGGATGACATCACTCTCTACGTCACCATAACGTCATCACTGGTTGGATAAGTGATGTCATACAGGAGTGAGTGCCCCACCCCACCCCACCCCACCCCACCCCGCCCCGCCGCACCCTACCTCGCCCCCCGCCATTCATAGATAACTCAGGAGGTCAGCTGTCCAGACCACCAGGAATAGAGAGTGAGGGAAGGAGAAAGGGATGGAGGGAGGGAGGGAAGGAGGGAGGGATGGAGGGAGGGAGGGAGGGAGGGAGGGAAGGAGGGAAGGAAGGAAGGAAGGAAGGAAGGAAGGAAGGAAGGAAGGAAGGAAGGAAGAAAGGAAGGAATAGGATGTACTGAAGAACGAAGAACAAAAATCACGAATGAGGGAGGGCTGGAAAGAGAAGCAAGAAGGAGGGAGAGAGGGAGGGAAGAAGGAAGAAGGGAAAGAGGGAAAGAAAGGAGGCAATAACCATGAAGGAGAGTGAGAAAAGGAGGCAGTAACCAGAAGGAAGAATGAGAAAAGGAACAAGCAAAAGGGAGGGAGGCACCAGCAAGCAACTTACTAAGGGAGGGAACATTATTCAGACGAGCGTCGCAGCAGACCCCAGCCGCGGCGTCTTGGCGGTGAGCGAGAAATTAGATTACCCGAGTTTTTATTTATGATGAATCACTATTTAGATCTGAGTGAATCATCAGGAGGCGGCCACACATTTGGGCCTGCTTAATATTCATGTCGCTCATGCTGGAATATATAGCATTAAACCCCCAGTGAATATATTTTAGTTGAGGCATTTGAAGATAGAAAACACACACACACACACACACACACACACACACACACACACACACACACACACACACACACACACACACACACACACACCTGACAAATGGCCGGAACATACGTGTCAAATCGCCATTCATCATACAGTATTGAAGGTTACCAGACGAATCACTCTATAATTAAGGGTCTATCATCAAGAAGTCGTTAATAACCTTCATAGATTATTAATAGCCTATAACATGTCTGTGAGTTGTGATTTGTGGAAGATTAGTTATATTAATTAAGGGGAAATATGTGTACTTATATTTTCTTTAATTTTTGCTGGTGAATAATAATAATAATAATAATAATAATAATAATAATAATAATAATAATAATAATAATAATAATAATAATAACAATAATAACAAAAACAACAGTACTAACAACAAGCAAAATAACCTAACCTAAACCATTTCTCTACCATAACCAAATTTCCGCAATACAAATTTTCCACCACATACCAAAACATTTTTATAACCAAACATAAACAGAATTAAACCACAAATTGATCCTTCACTTCACCACTATGAGACCTTCCCACAGTATTCAATTCCTTATGACACCTTTCCCGATATTCAGAACCCTAGGAGGAGTATTCAGAGCCACTTTAAAAGGGTCTGAAGCCACTTTAAAGGGTTCTGAAGCCACCTTAAGGGTTCTGAAGCCACTTTAAAGGATTCTGAAGCCACCTTAAGGGTTCTGAAGCCACTTTAAAGGATTCTGAAGCCACCTTAAGGGTTCTGAAGCCACTTTAAAGGATTCTGAAGCCACCTTAAGGGTTCTGAAGCCATTTTAAATTTTTTTTTTTTTAATTTACAGATATGTGATGTTTTGGTGTTAAGCTTGTGTGTGTGTGTGTGTGTGTGTGTGTGTGTGTGTGTGTGTGTGTGTGTGTGTGATTTCGTTCCTGTGATTGTGTTCGTGTGTTTGTTTTCGTGTGATTGTGTTCACGTCTCTGAATATATCTATGCAAATATATAAAAACAGAAGAAAAAAATAGTAAACACTCTAAAACTTAAAAGACACACACACACACACACACACACACACACACACACACACACACACACACACACACACACCTTAACTAAAATCCTCAAAGGCGCTAAGTCAAACAACAAACATTTTCCTGTAATATTTGTCTACGTTCTAAAATGAAGACGTGGTGGCTGAGTGGATGCCGAGCTCGTCTCCAGTCCTTACGATCGCTCGTTCGATATGAATGGCTACTTAACTTTATAGATGAGTGAGTGGAGCCGGTCGTGTGCAGTACCGGTCCACGCTACCTCCTCCAACACTGTCTTTTCCAACACCGTCTTCTCCAACACTACCTCCTTCAGTACTACCTCCTCCAACACTACCTCCTGCAGCACTACCTCCTCCAACACTACCTCCACCAACACTACCTCCTGCAGCACTACCTCCTCCAACACTACCTCCTCCAACACTACCTCCTGCAGTACTACCTCCTCCAACACTACCTCCACCAACACTGTCTTCTCCAACACCACCTCCTCTAACACTGTCTCCTCCAACACCACCTCCTCTAACACTCACTCCACCAACATTATCTCCTCTAACACTGACTCCACCAACACTACCTCCTCCAACACTACCTCCACCAACACTACCTCCTCCAACACTGACTCCAACAACACTACCTCCTCCAACACTGACTCCAACAACACTACCTCCTCCAACACTACCTCCTCCAACACTACCATCTCCAACACTACCTCCCCCAACACTACCATCTCCAACACTACCTCCTCCAACACTACCTCCTCCAACACTACCATCTCCAACACTACCTCCCCCAACACTACCTCCCCCAACACTACCATCTCCAACACTACCTCCTCCAACACTACCTCCTCCAACACTACCTCCCCCAACACTACCTCCCCAACACTACCTCCCCCAACACTACCTCCCCCAACACTACCTCCTCCAACACTACCTCATATTGTTCCCAAAAATAGCTCATTAGACATTGCACTGTATATGTGTTTCTTCTCCACGTTATATTTACACACTATAAGAGGCATATAACACGTACAGGGTGTCCCAAAAGTCCTCCAGGTGTGTGTGTGTGTGTGTGTGTGTGTGTGTGTCACGCTTATTGGGGATAATCGCCCGACTGAACCTTCAAACGCTACTGACGTTTTTGTCAAATACGGATAACTATTTTTATTGCAATAACTCAATAAAAATTCGTTGAAATATTTCCTTTTTTCCTATTTTTTCCTTTTTTTCCTTTTTTCCTTTTTTTCTAACATCGTGTACTGCCATAAAATACCACAATATTACCTTAAAAAAAAGTTACATTAAGGAATTAACAGTAATTCCCGGCCCCTAACACAGCTGACCAAGACAAGGACGGAAATATGGAGAGAAGATGAGGTCAAGAAGGATATAGAAGGATGGAATGAAGGACGAAGTAAGGGGAGCTAATCTTCAAGTGATACATGAAGCGACAAGGAGTAGGCCAGACTCCAGGACGTTGTTGAGACAGAGAGAGAGAGAGAGAGGACCACCCTGACAGAACACATTCATTACAATAGTGAGAATGAACGCATGTCAACAAATAATTGGGAGTTACTGTAAGTCACTCTATATCCTCTTGTATCCGGCTTACTAAACGAACAAGAGGAAATACCATCAAATCTCCTATATATATACATTCTGCGTAAACCGAATAATGAACAACAGCGCGAGTCTCTGTATCACCCGGAGCAGCTTACGTTAAATCAGGAAATCAAAGTCTCTATATATTATGCTACTGTTTCCCATCCAACATACGGTAAACGAGGAAGGATTCTTAAAGGGTAAAACAAAAAAAAGTACAAAGTAAAAAAGTAAAAAAAGGAAAAAAAAAGACAAAAAATTAAAATGTAAAAAAAGGTAAAAAAAAAAAAAAAAAAAGTAAAAGGTAAAAAAGGTAAAAAAAAGTAAAAAAAGTAAAAAAAAAAAAATCATCTGTTGATACAAGATCCAACAAGAGCCAAGCGTTGAGAGTCATTGTGTGTGTGTTGTAAAAGGCAGACGACTCTTACCAAGGCCTGAGCGTCTTTGCTTGCTCGTCGCAGAGTTTTATTTCCTGTATAGAGGCGGGACGAGACCTGACTATATACAGTATACAGGTACAGTACGCTTGAGGTCCCCCCCCCCCCCCAGGGTGTTGATTTAAGGTGTAACTTGTATAATTGTCTGGAAGGGATAGGGGGAGGGGGGGAAGGGAGGGTTGGTAGAAGGGAAGGGAGAGGGTTGGTGGAAGGGGAAGAAAGGGAGAGGACGGGGAAGGGAGAGGTTTGGTGGAAGAGTGGGGAAGGGGAAGTGGGTTGGTAGAAGGGAAGGGAATGGGGGGGGGGGACGGAGAGGATTGGTAGAAGGTGAAGGAAGGAAAGGGGTTGAGGAGAAGGGAAGGAGTGGAGAGAGCTGGGAAAAAGAGGAGAGAGGGTAAGAACGAGAGTATGGAAAAGAGGGATGAAATGAGAGAGAGAGAGAGAGAGAGAGAGAGAGAGAGAGAGAGAGAGAGAGAGAGAGAGAGAGAGAGAGAGAGAGAGAGAGAGAGAAGAGGAGAGAAGAAAGTGTTGGGGAAAAGAGGCGATGAAAGGGTTGAAATTATGGATGATGAGAGAGAGAGAGAGATAAGAGGGAGAGAGAGAGGAAGTCGATAATGAGGGGAACGGAGTAAAATAATAAAGCAGTAAAAAGAGGAGGAGGAAGAGAAGGGGAGGAGAAGGAAGAGAGAGAGAATCAGACTGATGGAAAAAGAAAGAGGGAGGACTAACTGATAAAATGAAGGAAATGGGACAAATGAAGAGGAGGAAACAGAGAAGAGGGGAAATGGTAATGATGAGAAGGAAGGAGGGAAGAGAGAGAGAGAGAGAGAGAGAGAGAGAGAGAGAGAGAGAGAGAGAGAGAGAGAGAGAGAGAGAGAGGCTCATGAAATAAAGCAAATATGGAAAAGAGGAACAGGAAGAGGGATAACAAGAAGAAAAAAGAATAGACAAGAAAGATTGGATAAAGGGGATAATAGATAATAAAGAGAAGAAGAAGCAATAATAAAAGAATAAAAGAAGGAGGTAATGAAGACACAACGAAAGATGGGATTAAGAAGGAATGAAGGAAGAAAATAAGGAACATTGAAAGAAGAATGAGAGATAAGAATGAGGAAATGGAGGAATACGATAAAAGAGATGATGTAGAGTTAAAAGTTATCAACACTAACACTCAAATACACACCCGACACCTCATCCTCCAAATACACACCTGACACCTCATCCTCCAAACACACACCTGACACTTCATCCTCAAAACATTCACCTGACACCTCGTCCTCCAAAAACACACCTGACACCTCATCCTCCAAACACACACCTGACACCTCATCCTCCAAACACACACCTGACACTTCATCCTCAAAACATTCACCTGACACCTCGTCCTCAAAACATCCACTTGACATCTCATCCTCCAAAAACACACCTGACACCTCATGCTCCAAACACACACTTGACACCTCGTCCTTCAACACACAATTGACTCTCCATTGGACGTAAAAGCTTTAACTCAATTGTATATGTCAAGGGCAACACTCACCCTCCGTCAAGGATTAACTGATTAATGTTATGTAAGACTCGACCTTCAAGAGCGAGAAGCAAGATGAAAACATATTGAAAATATTAATAAACTCGTAGGTAAAAAAATATGATAAAAACACAATAAGAAATAAAGAATCAACTGAAGATTAGACACCCCAGCTTATTTCACCTGAAGATTAGACACCCCAGCCTATTTCACCTGAAGATTAGACACCCCAGCTTATTTCACCTGAAGATTAGACCTGTAACACTACCTGGTGGGATTAGGTTAGGTTAGTTAGGTTGGTTAGTTAGGTTAGGTTAGGTTAGGTTAGGTTAGGTTAGGTTAGGTTAGGTACAGAAGGACAGCACAGTACACGAAAGAAACCTGTGACTTCATTAGCACTGAGTGTGAAACATAAGAGAGAGAGAGAGAGAGAGAGAGAGAGAGAGAGAGAGAGAGAGAGAGAGAGAGAGAGAGAGAGAGAGAGAGAGAGAGCAGAATAAAAGCAGAAATGACACAAAGTTAAAATGGGAAGGCGGGGAAGCAGCCAGCAGGATGTTAATGAGTGTTGTTGAAGAGGAAGAAGAGGGTGAAGAGGAGGAAGGTGGAAGAGAGAGGGTAAAGAGGAGGAGGATCAAGAGGAATATGAAGAAGAGGGGGGAAAGAGAGGAAGATGGTGAAGAATAAAATGGTGTAGAGGAGGAAAAACAGGATGATGATGAGGAGGAGGAGGAGGAGGTTACGTCTTTTAATCATCAGGTTAAATAAACTCAATTGAGCGGAGGGGGGGGGGGCGGGGGGGGGGGGCGGGGAGGGGGGAGGGGGGGTGGGAAGGGGAGAAGGGGGGCTGATCTTCACGTGAACTAAAATCTCTTATTAATCTCCAACCAAAAAACACACAAATATAATATATATAAACAAAGCCAAAATAAAACAATAAAGTGTTGCAAAATCATAATTAAATGCAATAAAGCAAGCAACAGACTCTTCAAATAAACATCTCTCATATAACACAAACAAAAAAATCATAGTAAAAAAAATAATCACATCTGTTGCAATTGCACTTGTTAATAATAATCATTCCTTGTAAAATAAAAATTAATTAATACAGCAATATACAGACAAACACTAATGACATAAAGATAAGTAAGCCTCGTAAATAAAATTGGTTCATGTCATAATAACTTCGGTTTAACTTCCCTTCCTTCTGGTGTAGAGTTTAGGGTCCATTACAAGCTGGTGTGTGTGTGTGTGTGTGTGTGTGTGTGTGGGTGGTGTGTGTGTGTGTGTGTGGTGTATGTGTGTGTGTGTGTGTGTGTGGGTGGGTGGTGTGTGTGTGTGTGTGTGTGTGTGTGTGTGGGTGTGTGTGGTGTATGTGTGTGTGTGTGTGTGTGGGTGGGTGGTGTATGTGTGTGTGTGTGTGTGTGTGTGTGTGTGTGTGTGTGTGTGTGTGTGTGTGTGTGTGTGGGTGGGTGGTGTATGTGTGTGTGTGTGTGTGTGTGTGTGTGTGTGTGTGTGTGGTGTATGTGTGTGTGTGTGTGTGTGGTGTATATGTGTGTGTGTGTCATAAAAGGGGTTGGCTAGGGCTGGATGACTGGTCGTGTTCGTGTGGCAGTGGTTCCAAATGGCTGAATTGGGAAGTTAGGTGATTAGCTGTAGTGTGTGTGTGTGTTCGGAGCCAACGAGGCAAGTGTTCCGATTCGGGATTTCAATTATATTTTTGTTTTACCGCCAATCACCCCTCTCCCCCCCCTCCCCCCCCTCCCCCCCAACTCTCACTTACCCCTCTTGCTACATTTAACTTTATACAACAATGTGTGTGTGTGTGTGTGTGTGTGTGTGTAGCAATTGTTATATATTTTGTATACTCCCTGTGTACTCCTCTCTCCCAAGTGTTGTAATCCAGGCCAGGACGGACCACAATCCCTCCCCCTACTGCTAGCTACCACCTTCTCGACTCGACTTAAGTCCTGGCCCAAACTTTTTATACATGCAGCCAAAGTCTTCCCCCACAACTTATATAGAACTCCTTACATTAATCTTTTTCATCTTGGCATTTAACTCTTTTAAGTCCGCACGATCCTCTCTCACAACACACTTAAGAAACTTTCACCCTTCAGTCCTTCTGCTGCTGGTGCTGGTGCTGTAGTACAAGTATGGCTCCACACACACACACACACACACACACACACACACGAACAATATCAGGTGTGTAGTTATTCTTTTCATAGTTTATTTTGTTTTATTTTCTCGTCACTATTTTTACACGAGTCACTGTGAGGCGGCAGGTGACACCCTACTGTGAGTCGCCGCGTGTTGAAGAACCTAATTTTTGTGAAACGTTTTAATGTCATTTATATCTTATGGCTGTGGACGCTGACGTTAATAGTGTTGACATTGAACCTCTTTTGTTACTACACACACATATACGTACACACACACACGTACACACACGTATACATGCAGAAACACACTACCCCCTACCACCCACTACCATTATCCCCAACACAACCTACCACCATCGCCCACCACTACCATTATCACTACCACCACTACCACCATCACTACCAACACCACTACTACCACCATCATCTCGCACAAAGAAATCTATCACAAGCTTTCAAACACACTAGTTAATATATACTTTTTTTCTCTCGCGTACAAGAATTTGAAAAGATCGGAAACTCGCAAATAAAGAGTAAATGGAGGTTTAGATGAGAGAGAGAGAGAGAGAGAGAGAGAGAGAGAGAGAGAGAGAGAGAGAGAGAGACACACACACACATATCATAAACAAGACAGACTCGTGTACCCTTCCTGACCAGTACATTTGATATCACAGCTGAATATTTCTCTACCAGTTTGTGTCGGAAGCTGAGAAAAAAAATGTTGAAAGGCCTTTTTGTCAGCTTGTGGGATCTCTTTGTGTGTGTGTGTGTGTGTGTGCTGGTGAGGGGGTGGTGGTGAGGGGGTGGTAGTGGTGGTTAGGGGTGGTGGTGATGGTGGTACCCAGGTGACCTCGTCGTGACACAAAACTAATTATTACATTGGTCACGTCTTGAAGCAACAACACCCACGCTCTTTGTGTTCGGTGTGTGTGTGTGTGTGTGTGTGTGTGTGTGTGTGTGTGTGTGTGTGTGTGTGTGTGTGTGTGTGTGTGTGTTAGTACTTGACTTTAGCCCAGAAATATAAATTTAAGTAAAAATGCTCAGATGGCATAAAGCTATTTGTGTAAAAATCAGAGTAAAGGAATATAGCAATAAACATACACAGTTTACTGGTTCAACTACACGCAGGTGAATGAATCATCGTCCGCAGCCTTTATATACACACACAGCCGCTGGTGTTTAACAAATGAAAGACAAACAGAAGTAATGTAAAGACAAACTCGTTTAACACACTACCACTTACACCTCGTTCAACGTAGAGTACAGCCACCTCGTTTAACATACACCACCACCACCTCGTTCAACACACCACCACCACTTAGTTCAACACACCACCACCACTTCGTTCAACACACCACCACCACTTCGTTCAACACACCACCACCACCTCGTTCAACACACCACCACCACCTCGTTCAACACACCACCACCACTTCGTTCAACACACCACCACCACTTCGTTCAACACACCACCACCACCTCGTTCAACACACCACCACCACCTCGTTCAACACACCACCACCACTTCGTTCAACACACCACCACCACCTCGTTCAACACACCACCACCACCTCGTTCAACACACCACCACCACCTCGTTCAACACACCACCACCACCTCG
>CAUDMG010003559.1:495000-525000 GCA_958450375.1 Homarus gammarus | reverse complement strand
AGTTAGAGTTACGTTAGAGTTAGGTTAGGTTTCGTTAGAGTTAGGTTAGGTTAGATTAGCGTTGTTAGGTTAGCATTAGGGTGAGATAATCTGGGATGTTTAATCTTTACGTGATCCATAAAAAAAACACAGACTGTACATTTTGTTTTTGGGTTCACTAATATATAAGATGTATTCTATTAACTGTATTTATAAAACATTAACTAGGAAAATATAATTATGTAGTGTATAAAATATCCGGCTCACACAACCACAATATTATCCCCCAAAAAATATATTATTACCTTTTATAGTAATATACAAAACCAGTTATTTAGTGAATAAAAACCAAACAAAATCCAGGAAGAATATCTTACAGTTTATGTGATGGCAAAATACAGTACTTCTCTTCATTACATAATATGAAATGCTACCGAATGACGTCACCATTATTGTAAACATTACCTGTGTATCGTTATATCATCGTTTGGAAGAATTATGACATCATTAATTAATTACAAAATCGTAAACGACTAAACACCTGAGAGCCACTCCGTACAGGTGGTAATGAGATACAGGTATGACAGGTATATAGGAAGTGATTTAAACGTGAAAAAAAATAATAAAAAAACAAAGTATCATAACCCATTAATGTAGAACTTTTATACATTATTCACGGACGCTTAATAACAGGAATAATTTGCATATCATTAACAGAATAAAGTGAATATATTAAAGAGGTTAATTATTTATTTTTATTATATATACCATAAAGTCAGTATTGTTTATGTATGTATGTATGTATGTATGTATGTATGTATGTATGTATGTATGTATGTATGTATGTATGTAAAAGCTTGACTGAAATATAAAGAACAATAACACGAAACAACATGAAACAAGATACATAACTTTTCGAACCATAAGTTGTTCTATGGATTTTTGTAACCAAGTGTTAAGTTACAGCCTCTGTATTTTAGGTAGTTTAAAAGGTCTTAATTTAGAGCTTAGGAATTCCAGAATTAAATATACCTGGCAGGTAAAAATTTATGGGATATGTAGTGGGTATTTATGTATTAATATTTTCAGTTCGGGTATTAATGCCAAGCTCCTCACACTAACACACACACACACACACACCTCTCTCTCTCTCTCTCTCTCACGCTGCTAGTGTGACCTTCCACAGATAATGGTAGAGGGCGTGGTATGAGGTTGTACTTTATGAGCAGCAAGCAGGAGCCCAGCCAACACACACACACGCCTCCACGCCACGCACTCACCTCCACGCCACGCACTCACCTCCACGCCACGCACTTTATACAATACTGAAATCATTACCTCCTCACCTATTAATATCTCGCTCTAATTATGTTAAGGAATGATGTTTACAAATTGACTGGAGTATAGACGATGGAAGCCATTTCATTACGTGTACATTATAGTATATCTCTGATCGATACGCTGTTGTTATTTTATCTGCTTCTAAACTATTTTACCAATACCTAATATACAGTTAATTAAATAATGCATAAAATACAGTTTTTTTCTTTAATAATATTTAAATAAAACAAAGAATATTGTTTATGTTATTTCAAGCCGTGTTTTGTCGAACCAGTCTCCCCTCTCTCTCTCTCTCTCTCTCTCTCTCTCTCTCTCTCTCTCTCTCTGACTTAAAAAGTGATATTGTTGTTATTTCCCGAGCAATGGATTTTTTTTTCAAGTGCAGCTTAAGGCAGCCATTTTATAAACATTGGTCAGGTCCAAAAGAGTTTCTTTACGAAAGGTTCTATGAATTTCAAAATGAACACTACAACTCCTATCGTCTCGGTAGGGTTGTTAAAATCCTTGGTCCGTTGTGTTATATTGTCTCACACAAAATCATAAAGATACTTTTTGGGGAGCGAGAGTACACACACACACACACACACACACACACACACACACACACACACACACACACAAACACACAGCTCAACAAATTTCCGTGGACACTGCATGAAAGTTTGTATTCAAGAGCAAAATTTTCCTCACTAGTGGGAGACCTCACAGAGCATTAACCAGTGTGGACAATGCTGCTCTTGTAATACACACATTCACACGACCTCCACGAAAATCTGTAAGGTTGTGTGCGTAAAAAAAATCCTACGACACCCTGTATTTTCTGACGAGAAAATACACAACGTTTTTGCTTTTTCACCAACAACAACAGCAACTACAATACCCCCAGTGTCCCTTGGGTGAAGCACTATACTCCCAGCGTCCCTTGGGTGAAGCACACCCCAAGACTCCCTCAGGAGAAGCACTACACCCAGCGTCCCTCAGGTGAAGCACAACAACCCCAGCGTCCCTCAGGAGAAGCACAACATGCCCAGCGTCCCTCAGGTGAAGCACAACACCCCCAGCGTCCCTCAGGTGAAGCACTACACGCCCAGCGTCCCTCAGGTGAAGCACTACACCCCCCAGCGTCCCTCAGGAGAAGCACAACACGCCCAGCGTCCCTCAGGTGAGGCACAACACGCCCAGCGTCCCTCAGGTGAAGCACAACACGCCCAGCGTCCCTCAGGTGAAGCACTACACCCACCAGCGTCCCTCAGGTGAAGCACTACACCCACCAGCGTCCCTCAGGTGAAGCACTACACCCAGCGTCCCTCAGATGAAGCACTACACCCACCAGCGTCCCTCAGGTGAAGCACTACACCCAGCAGCGTCCCTCATGTGAAGCACTACAACTACCAGCGTCCTTCAGGTGAAGCACTACACCCAGCAGCGTCCCTCAGGTGAAGCACTACAACTACCAGCGTCCCTCAGGTGAAGCACTACACCCAGCAGCGTCCCTCAGGTGAAGCACTACAACTACCAGCGTCCCTCAGGTGAAGCACTACACCCACCAGCGTCCCTCAGGTGAAGCACTACACCCAGCAGCGTCCCTCAGGTGAAGCACTACACCCAGCAGCGTCCCTCATGTGAAGCACTACAACTACCAGCGTCCTTCAGGTGAAGCACTACACCCAGCAGCGTCCCTCATGTGAAGCACTACACCCAGCAGCGTCCCTCATGTGAAGCACTACAACTACCAGCGTCCTTCAGGTGAAGCACTACACCCAGCAGCGTCCCTCATGTGAAGCACTACAACTACCAGCGTCCTTCAGGTGAAGCACTACACCCAGCGTCCCTCATGTGAAGCACTACAACTACCAGCGTCCCTCAGGTGAAGCACTACACCCAGCAGCGTCCCTCATGTGAAGCACTACAACTACCAGCGTCCCTCAGGTGAAGCACTACACCCACCAGCGTCCTTCAGGTGAAGCACTACACCCAGCAGCGTCCCTCATGTGAAGCACTACAACTACCAGCGTCCCTCAGGTGGTCAAATCAGTGCCGTGTCGTCCCCGAAGATGGATGAGTTATATGAACCTTGTCTTGGGTACAGAAGGCAGCTCAATATCCTTTACTGCTCCACTAAATCATCTTTCTTCTCACATCTCTCCTTGAGTGAGAGAACAGAGATGGAGAGATAACATAGGAGACACAGAGATGGAGAGATAACATACAGTAGAGATGAAGAGAGTAAATACTAAAATCGCCAAGTAGTTATATTTCTAACAATTTCCCATATAAACTGTCCTAATATATATATATATATGAATTATTATATCACAACAAATGTTTATATATATATTATACACTCTGATGAAAAAAAAATATGAATAATTCAGAGGAGGACAACACCTAAATGTATTACTAATTAATGAAAAAACGTGACATAATTAGCGCCATTGAATCTCTTTGTTGTGAAAATCAAAGGGAATAAATAATAAATTCTTGGTTTTAGTAACGAGTACCAGTGAGAAATTATGTCCATATTCACCTAACTAAAGAATGATTGATTACATGCTCTATAATTACTTAGGAATTAGTTATAAGGGCATTGACCTCTCTAACCAACGGCATCATCAGGGAGTTAGTGGATGCTGTAGAGGTTAATGAAGTTTATAAAAGGAATATATTATGAATGTTATAAGCTGAGGTGACCGCAATAAGGTGAAGTCTGGGATGTACAGTATGTTGTTATTTTATGTGGTATGTGTGTGTGTCATGTTGGACGGTAAGATTGTAAGGGCGTCTTCTGTCTACCGTCTATTGTCTGTCATCTGCAACCAGTCATCTACCGTCTGCCGTCCCCTCACACATAGCCTCACGTCTTTTACACACACACACACACACACACTTTCGCCCACTTCTCTGTCCGTTTTAAAGAGCTCAGAAAAGAAGCGAGAACTTTACTTGATATTTTACCCAAAACTTCAAAATGGTTCAAAACTTTTAGCTTTCCTTCCTTCCTTCTGCTTTCCTTTCTTCTTTACTCCTCCTCTCTCTCTCTCTCTCTCTCTCTCTCTCTCTCTCTCTCTCTCTCTCTCTCTCTCTTTCCCTCGCCCCGTGTGTCTTGGAAGTGAGAGAAGGTTTGGTGTCAGAAGCAACCGGATTCCCTAGTTTGGAATGAGAGAGAGAGAGAGAGAGAGGTGTGTGTGTGTGTGTGTGTGTGTGTGTGTGTGTGTGTGTGTGTGTGTGCGTTTTATACCGCTGGACTGCTTCGAAGCCTTCATCTCACCTACCGTAACGATACTCCTCTGTTAAACAACCATATTGCTTTACAAGACTCGGCTCTCACTGAAACGCGAGGCCCGGTAAATTTAATTAGGCTAACATATATCTCACCTTTAGTCGACAAAAACTATCTGGTACATTATGGCATCCGCTCTCCCCCCCCCCCCCCCTCACACCCCCTCCTTCTTAGCCGGTTGAGTGGTTGTTGTAGATCATTTAAATTAATACATGTTAATGTGCCGTTTGTGTTGGGGTTGTTATACTCCACACACACACACACACACACACACACACACACACACACACACACACACACACTGCTGTGATTCACCTGTGAGATGCTTTATGTAAACAACCTGTGAATCACTAATTAACCTGGCCAGGAGTCATATGAATCACTTATTACCTGGCTAGGAGTCACCTCTGAATCAAGAATTTATCACAAAAACACAAAAATAAAATCCCCCCCCCAAAAAAAACTCAAAACGTCGCAAAAGAAAAAATACAAAAACAAAACAAAACAAAGACACCTTTAAAACACTCCACAACGCGACCTTTCCCACACCTTCAGCAATAACATGAATAATACAGGTGTTAATGAGCATGTCAGCATAAAATATGGAGCGATAAGCCACGTAGGAATGAATGAACTCTCCATCATTAAGTAGTGGCAAGAACTAATTAGCTCAAATGTGTACAAACTCAAGGCACAATAAACTCAGAGACGATGGTGGGATGGTATTGTGATATGGTGGGTTGGTATTGTGGTATGATGGGTGGGTTAGTATGGTGATAAGGTGGGTTGGTATTGTGGTATGGTGGGTTGGTATTGTGGTATGATGGGTGGGTTAGTATGGTGGGTTAGTATTGTGATATAGTGGGTTGGTATTGTGGTATGGTGGGTTGGTATTGTGGTATGGTGGGTCGGTATTGTGAATAAATAGGTACCTTATTGTACAGTTTAGGGAGGTGAAGAGGTTCGAGCACAGTGTCCCCTAATTCCCAAGTCCCAATCCCGTCGTATGTGGTGATCTAAGAGTCCCTGTGCAGCTCCAATGAGAAACAATATAGTTATGAATTGTCTTGTACTTATAATAAATAATGTAAATGGTCATAGTAATCATTGGAAGTCGATACCAATTCCAATATTTACTGTAAATAGACAAATTATATAACAATCTAGGTATAACAAGTAGAACAATGTAGGTATAACAAGGAACAATTATAACGTTTACTATCACAGGTGCACAGTATAATTCACCTCAGGCTGTGTGTATGAACCTCCATCTTGCTGCTACAACAACCACTGTAAGTAATTATGTTATGTAAATATCACTGATTTACTCGATGTTAAGAGAAAACTTCATATAACCTGTAAATTAAAACTTCCAAGGTTGTTAAACGAACTTGGTAGAGCAGTGGAAGTTATGTGTGTGTGTGTTATTTTTTTCGTGTTTTTATTACCCACAAACCTTTCAAGAATAATTGCATCACTTAAGCATACTGTGAATCCAATTTATCTTGTGGCAACTTACTTAATCACTTTCTAAATTAGACTGACAACTCAAATAAACAGCAGAACTTGTGTTAAGTGGAGACTCTTATATAACACTGATATAGCGACCACTAGACTATACTCTTACTATTTCCAGGTTATAATGGGTCATCAATATTTCCCCTGTGTTATTTCCAGGTTTTTATGAGTCAACAATATTTCCCCCCGGTGTTTCTTTCGGGTTATTATGGATCTTCTTTATTTCCCCCCCATCCTATTTCCAGTTTGACTTGAAGTGAAATTGAAGCATCGATTGAATCACTGTCTGGACTGCTAACTTCAAGTGCGTATGTAAATTGGACTTATACAGATCAGTGCCATGAGGGAATAAGTTCTTGAATGACTGATCCCCCGTGAGTCAGCTGCCGCCAACATCAAAGAGCGAGCCAGGTAGAAATGTCTTCGAGAATAATGTCTTTGAGATGAATTTATCCCTGACTGATTCCCTCGCCTGAGACTACCAGAATAGGACACAGCCACATTCAGGAGAACCATCCCGTGGCTGTAGGAGTAAAGGGAATGCCCAGGTCTTATATCCTGCAGTGAAAATACAGAATACTAGTGAATTAATGGGATTTAGTCAGTGTGTATGTTTGGGGGTTTGTGTTTAATTATATACAAGCTATTAAGGGCAAATGCCGCGAATGTCAAAACCGTGAATGTTAAAACTCAAATGTAATGGTGGTTAAATATAAACACTATCAAGTTAACCCTCCAAGGTTTATTAGTATACCTGTTAACTAATCATTCTCAAGGCGTGATCTTCCGCAAGGTGAAGTAAAACCTGAGTCGTTTATTGACTGATGTTGGAGGATGGTCAACTTTAGGATGTTATTTCTCTGTTCCCTCAAGGATGACGTACGTACCTGGCGCCCATTGAGAGAGAGATACCGTGCTGGGAGGGTAAACTCTCTCTAGGGGTGAGGTGATGAAGAAGGGGTAGGCGGGGTGATGGAGAAGAGTGGGGGGGGCAGGTATTGGAGAGAGGGGCGAGGTGAAGGAGAAAAGGGTGATAAAGAAGAGGGGGATGGGGTAATGAAAAAGAGAAGGGGCAAGGCAATGAAGAAGAAGGGGGGAGCAAGATAATGAAGAAGGGGCAAGGCAATGAAGAAGAAGGGGGGAGCAAGATAATGAATTTCCCCGAAAGAGACATATATATTTTCATGAGGATCTATATTAGGTAAAGTTTCTATAAAAAAAGTACCAATAAGTGTAAAGTGACTTATGGACGACCAATCTGTGCACCATCACTCTTAAGATTACTTATAAGTGTTAAGTATTAGTGAAAGATGCATTTAAAAAATATATGAGAGCACTACCAGGTATCTTAAGTACAATGTTCCCAGTACTTAAGGAGCTTCACTTACATGACTAGAACAGTGTATAAAGTGTAAGTGAAACAGACCGCTCACTTTTAGAATGTTGTAGTGGTGGAAAAGTTGTGAATAAGAGAGCATAACCTCTTGTTTGGTATGAGTGAGGAAACATGGTGTAATTCTCCAAACACTGTTGACCATGAAAGGGGTGGAGAGGGAAGTGGGAGGTAAGAGAAGGGAGAGGTGGGTGAGAGAAAGGTAAGGGAGGAAGGGGGGAAAAGGGGAGAGAGAGGGGAAAAGAGGGGAAGAAAGGGAAAAAGAGGAGGGGAAAGAGGAAAGAAGGAGGGGAAGTAGAGGAAAGGGAGGAAAGGAATAGGAATAAAAGGGAAGGCCAAGCTACAACAGAGCCTCATATAATTCATAGAACATACAGCTTCAGGCAGGATTTTGTCGAGAGGGGGATAAGGATTATTGGAATACTTCCCCTCTTAAACTGTGAGCAGTATTGAAGACGAGTACCAACACTACTGTATATTGTAGGCTACTGAGGGGGAGGTCACTGTAGCCAATACCTAACCTAACCTACCCTGACTTAACCTAGCATAACCTAATTTAACATAACCTAACTTACCCTACCCTAACCTAACCTAACCTGACCTGACCTGCCCTAACCTGACCTGGCCTAACCTAGCGCGCACACACACACACACATACACCAGAGGGCCTTGTATTACACCACTATATATAGACACCAACACTTAAATGGACACCCGAGATGCACTTCCTGGTTGAGCGTTGTTCCTTATTACGTTAAGTCCTTTTCTGAGGGACACGAACCTGGTATGGATAATGGATAATGGGAGGGATGGATAATGTATAGGGGTGGATAATGGGAGGTACGGATAATGGGAGGTACGGATAATGGGAGGTACGGATAATGGGAGGTACGGATAACGGGAAGAATGGATAATGGGAAAGATGGATAACATGACCTTGGAATAGAATAAAGATGGAAAATTTTACACTTGTCTAATTCACGAATTTATCTTCTCAAAGTGAATAAAATTTCCAAGGTGTCAAGAGGGAATAAGAAGAGTTGATTTGTAGTGTCAGTCTGTCAGCAAAGTCAGTTATTGAATCAAACAGGAGAGTCAGCAACGGTGTCAGCAAGTAGAGTCAGTTTGAGTGATCGGCTCATCCCAACACGGCTAGTATCCGCTCCCCCACCCATCCTTCCATCCCTCCCTCCCTCAGGCTAGTTATTCCCGCGGTCACACACACACACACACACACACACACACACACACACACACACACATACATAAATACATACATACATACATACATACATACATAACTCACCAAACCATACAGTAAACCACACAGTAATCATAGCCTCCTCTAACAACCATGTAATAACGTGGTTGCATTATTACCAGTTGTTAAAATTAAGTAATAAGAAAGTACAGTTACTTCTCAGAGAATTATAGTGGGGGTTACAGTTAGTTATAAAACACTACGAACGACTTAATTTTACCTGGTGTTCGATAACGTGATTCGAAATAAGTGTTTGGGTAATTAGAGAGCAAGATTGGGGGTGAATGATGATTGGTTGAGAGGAAGATTAGGGTGAATGATGATTGGTTGAGAGGAAGATTAGGGTGAATGGTTATGATTGGTTGAGAGGAAGATTGGGGGTGAATGACGATTGGTTGAGAGGAAGATTGGGGTGAATGGTTATGAGTTGAGAGGAAGATTAGTGTTATATTGTTTGACGAATCAATTATAATGACTTTGATGGTTGGTTAGGTTAGGTTAGGTCAGCCATACAAAAAAGATAAATGGGGAAACAGGAAGAAGAGTAAGTTAGAGCCATCGTTAATTAGTGACCCTTCAAAAACAACAGTTTCCTATATACAGTACTAACAGGTTTACTTTTTCTGTTTACCTTTATTCCAGAGAGAGAGAGAGAGAGAGAGAGAGAGAGAGAGAGAGAGAGAGAGAGAGAGAGAGAGAGAGAGAGAGACGTCTAAATCACGTTAGCAAGAAAAATAATGACAGGTAAATACATAATGAAAACTAACTATTAAACCCCACCCCTGACAATTCCTTCTGATAGCCTTAACTTGAGAATAATATATAAACCACCACTCCATCTATATATCAAAATAATAACAAAAATACTAACCTTAAACCGACAACTAAACCTCATAGAAAACGGAGTTAGGTACAGGAGGGGGAACTCTCATAAAGTCGAACAGCCTGACGACACAATTGGCCAAGGTCACGCCAATATGACATTTGTGTACATAAGGCATAAGAGTTAGTGTGGGTTGATAATGAAGGGTGGTAATGGTGCGGCGGCGGCCCTCTGAGGACGTTGTGGATATTAATGAGGCGAGGCAGTGTCTAGGAGAGAGAGAGAGAGAGAGAGAGAGAGACCAAATATACGTACTTCAGGCCCCAGATAACTGCCTCACTCTTTGCTAACTTTATAGACACTAAGTTCATCGTAGCATTTGTCTCTCGAGTGGCCTTCAGTTTTCAGGGGCCCCCCAAGACAACAGGGCCCACCTATGATTTGGCCCTGATGTGGACAGGGTAATATTCGCCATGCAGTGCTAAAGCTTTGTGGTTCAGTATATCACGTTACCACTATCTCTATATACAGTATATCATGTTACCACTATATACAGTATATCACGTTACCACAATCTCTATATAATGTTTTTTTGTCGTGTTGCTCGGTAGTTTCTGAAGGAGTCACATCGTTTTACATCAACACGACACAAACCCTAATTGTAGTCTTGCGTTCTTGTCTCCTTCTCCTCCTTCAATCTTCAATCATCTATTTTCACTGATTATCTCTTTTTGTTTCCTTATTATTTTATTTACTTATTTTCCTTCTTCTATTGTGATATCTTAACGTATTGCTAGAACTTACATATTTGTTCCTATTTATTCTGAATTATTCTTACAGTATTTTCTCTATTTTTCCCTCTATTTCTTATTCTTTCCTCTCGTAATATTTTTCACTATAATAAATATATCCCTTTATTCTTCCATAATACTCCCCCCATCACACCCCCCTCCCCCCACTTGGTCCCCCTTAGTCTCCCTGCCATTACCCTCCCCCCTTAAGCTCCCTGACACCAGTCTCTCCCTCCCCCTCTAGGTCCCTGGTACCAACCCTCCCCTTCTTGTTCTCCACAGCACCACCTTCCCCCTCTCTCCCCCTCCTGGTCCCTCCCACCCCCACCCCATTCCCCTTAAGGTCTCCCCCCCCCCCCAAGGAGGTCATCATGGCTGGGTTATCAATGCCCCGAGACGAGGACATTTATTCTCCAATATTCTCACACACACAACATTTCGTTCCACTCGTAAAAATTTATTATCATTTTTATCGGTGCCACGACAGCCAGCATAAATTTCAGTGTAGATTTTATTGCGGAGAAACTCGTAGTGAAGATGTAACTAACTCAGAGGGTGATTACGGTTAAAGAGGTGGAGAGGGTTATCAATCATGTACCGTAATGACAGGTTGTGTACAGTAAGGACAGGTATATTACAGGTTAATTAGGTGATAAAAAGACTGAATTCGCGTTAAGAATCTGTTTGGGTTATATACAAAAATCAAATAAAGTTAGAGAGTAAATTTTATCTTCAACTAATAATAATAATAATAATAATAATAATAATAATAACAATAATAACAATAACAATAACAATAATAATAATAATAATAATAATAATAATAATAATAATAATATTAATAATAATAATATAACACGACAATTATACTATATTTGCATGATTTTTCTCATATAACTCTACCAATATATTACCTTGTATTACGTATAACATTCAGATATTAATATTCGACAACAAGTTCATTAATAACTAGAATAAGCCATTAAGGACATCAGTTATAAAAGAGTATTAATGCAATATATAACATCAACAGTAGGAGTAGGTCACATACATACATACATACACAGGCGAACAAACGGACACACACACACACACACACACACACACACACACACACACACACAGGTAACACGAGCCTCCGTTTTTCTACCAATACCACAACACATGAGGAAGGCGCCTCTGAGTTTACCTGAGCTGAAGGTTCCCATTTTTTTTACAACGTTAGTGCAAATAATGGCTGGTTAGCTGCGCCATAAACACCCGGATAATGGCGTTGAATAGTATAAGTATTTCCTGCATGTTTGGACCAACACCTAACATGACCAATTTCTTTACTGCAGTGACGACAACGGTATCTCTACTTGTTTCTTGTTTGTTTATAAAGTTCTCTGGTATAGGTCAAGATAGATGAGGTTTTGTTGTTGTTCTTGTTGGGTTGTTGTTGTTGTTTTCACCTGATGATTAAACACCCTAACGCTACCTGGGGTTGGGTTAGGTTAGGTTGGGTTAGGTTAGGTTAGGTTAGGTTAGGTTAACTGGGGTATCTAATCTTCACATGATCCTCTTTTTATCATTAGACTAGATATAAAATACATAAAAACCAACTAAGCTTTTATAACAAACAAAAACAGACGCAAAAACAACAAAGAAAATTTTATCATCATACACACGAATAAAAATTACCATTCTCCGAGACATCTTCCTCAACATTCAACACAATATGAATGTTTGTATCACGAGACAGATGATTTAAACAACATTCACACAGCGACACAACACATCAATTTCAAGGTCATAGCGAAACCTCTAAAGTCTAAAACAGATTCTTTCCTCTCGTTCACCAGCCACCAGCAGGAAGACACCACCTCCTCTCCTCTTCCTCCTGGGTCCGGCTTTTTCTTCTTCTTCTTCTTCTTTCTCCTCTTAGATTTGGCTTCTTCTTCCTCCTCCTTCTCCTCCAAAATTCAGCTTCTTCCTCCTCCTCCTCCTCCAGAATCCAGCTTCCTCCTCCTCCTCCTCCTCCTCCAGACTTCTTCTTCTTCTTCTTCTTCTTCTTCTTCTTTCTCCTCTTAGATTTGGCTTCTTCCTCCTCCTTCTCCTCCAAAATTCAGCTTCTTCCTCCTCCTCTTGGCTTCTTCTTCCTCCTCCTCCTCCTCCAGAATCCAGCTTCCTCCTCCTCCAAAATTCTTCTTCTTCTTCTTCTTCTTCCTCTTTCTCCTCTTAGATTTGGCTTCTTCTTCCTCCTCCTCCAAAATTCTTCTTCTTCTTCTTCTTCCTCTTTCTCCTCTTAGATTTGGCTTCTTCTTCCTCCTCCTTCTCCTCCAAAATTCAGCTTCTTCCTCCTCCTCCTCCTCCTCCAGAATCCAGCTTCCTCCTCCTCCTCCTCCTCCAGACTTCTTCTTCTTCTTCTTCTTCCAAACAGACATAAACACCTATTTAATCTACCTCCTCCTATCGTGTTTGACCGTCTGTCTGTCTGTCTGTCTGTCTGTCGTGTCGGTGGAGCGTTGGCCGGAGAGAAGCAGAGGTGGTGGTGGAGTTGTTATGAGCGCTTGGGGGACAATGGTTCGTGTTTGGGGGCTGTTGTTGTTTGTGTGGTTGTTGTTATTGTTTGTGTGGTTGTTATTGTTTGTGTGGTTGTTGTTATTGTTTGTGTGGTTGTTGTTATTGTTTGTGTGGTTGTTGTTATTGTTTGTGTGGTTGTTGTTATTGTTTGTGTGGTTGTTATTGTTTGTGTGGTTGCTGTTATTGTTTGTGTGGTTGCTGTTATTGTTCTTTTTTGTTGTTGTTTTTTGGTTAATTAAGTCTTAGGAGATACTTCTACAATGATCAGGTAATGGAGAACCTCATGTCTGGGTTGGCTTAGGTTATGTTATGCTTGGTTTGGTTTGGCTTTCTTTGGTTAGCCTGGGTTAGGTTAGGTTAGGTTATGTTAGATTAGGTTAGGTTAGGTTAGGTTAGGTTATGTTATGTTATGTTAGGTTAGGTTAGCTTGGGTTAGGTTAGCTTGGGTTAGGTTAGGTTAGCTTGGGTTAGGTTAGGTTACGTTATGTTAGAATAGGTTTGGTTAAGTTAGATTACTTTAGGTTAAGTTACGTTTATGTTAAGTTAGGTTAGGTCAGATTCAGTCAAATTAAATTAGAATCAGTATTAACGAAACATTTAACCATCAAACGACCCATCATTACCAATACTCAAAAAAACACTTAAATAACTCACCAAACACTCGGTACACTCTTCAACACAACCCGTAAAGAGACCGAACAAAATTTACCTCATTCCACCATCATTATTTATGAGACTAATGATACCATCCGTATTACCCTAGAGGTTTGAGGACGTATTTTTAAACAAACTATTTCCTGGGTTCAATTCTACTTAACCTACGTCATGTGTGTGTGTGTGTGTGTGTGTGTGTGTGTGTGTGTGTGTGTGTGTGTGTTGGGCAGTTAAGTAAGGTCATAAGGGGGTGGAGGGAAGAGGTTGGGGATAGTGGGTGGGAGTAGAGAGGAAGGGGTGGGGGGGTAAAGAGTATAGGGGGTAGAGGAGGTAGGGGGTAGAGAGGGAGGGGTGGGGTAGAAGGGGGTAGGGGTAGAGAGGGAGGGTTGGGGTAGAAGGGGGGAGGGGGTAGAGGGGATAGGGGTAGAGAGGGAGGGGTGGTGGTAGAGAGTGTAGGGGGGTAGAGGGGATAGGGGTAGAGAGGGAGGGGTGGTGGTAGAAGGGGGGAGGGGGGTAGAGGGGGTAGGAAGGGTGAGGGGAAGGGGAGGAGAGCCAAGTGAGGAAAGGGGAATAGCTCTTGACCTCTCGAATGTTCAGAGACCAAAAAAAAATAATAATAATAAATAAAACAATCGAGGAGCATCTACATGAACAACAGCTTAAATTCACTAAGCCAATTAATTCCCCCAACTGAACACACACACACACACACACACACACACACACACATACACACAGACACACACACACACACACACACACACACACACACACACACAGGGTCACTCCACAGTTTCATTTCCCTTTGCTGGTCGACTTCCGGGACGTGGCTTTATACGTCAGTGAGGAGGACAGGTGTGATGGAGGGACAGGTATGATGGAGGGACAGATGTGATGGAGGGACAGGTGTGATGGAGGGACAGGTATGATGGAGTGGACAGGTGTGATGGAGGGACAGGTATGATGGAGGGACAGGTGTGATGGAGGGACAGGTGTGATGGAGGGACAGGTATGATGGAGGGACAGGTGTGATGGAGGGACAGGTGTGATGGAGGGACAGGTATGATGGAGTGGACAGGTGTGATGGAGGGACAGGTGTGATGGAGGGACAGGTATGATGGAGGGACAGGTGTGATGGAGGGACAGGTATGATGGAGTGGACAGGTATGATGGAGTGGACAGGTGTGATGGAGGGACAGGTATGATGGAGGGACAGGTATGATGGAGTGGACAGGTATGATGGAGGGACAGGTATGATGGAGTGGACAGGTATGATGGAGGGACAGGTATGATGGAGTGGACAGGTGTGATGGAGGGACAGGTGTGATGGAGGGACAGGTGTGATGGAGTGGACAGGTATGCTGGCGTGGACAGGTATGATGGAGTGGACAGGTATGATGGAGGGACAGGTATGATGGAGTGGACAGGTATGCTGGCGTGGACAGGTATGATGGAGTGGACAGGTATGATGGAGGGACAGGTATGATGGAGTGGACAGGTACAGTGGAGGGCAGAGCTCATGTTTTGAAGTGACTGGAACACTCACGTCTACCGCTGTTTTTATTTTTATTTTTTAGTGTTTTCATTTTTTTATTTCTTTTTTTTTTTACGTTCCATGGGACAGGAAAGATTTGATTCACCTGGGAGAGGAGGAGAAGGCTGAGGTATTCTGCCTTAGTGGGGGAATGTTAATGACGAGAGAGAGAGAGAGAGAGAGAGAGAGAGAGAGAGAGAGAGAGAGAGAGAGAGAGAGAGAGAGAGAGAGAGAGAGAGAGAGAGAGAGAGAGAGAGAGAGAGAAAGGGTAAAAGCAAAAATGGAGAGAGTGAAAGAGATGGGAGGAAAAATGAAAGGTTGAGATGGTAAATGAACGAGGAATGGGGAATAGGAGGAAATAGCAAAAGCGAACAAGAAAAAAAGGTGGAAGGGAAAAATGGGAAAGGGGAAAAAAGCGATAGAAGGAAAAGAAAAACAAGGTCAAATTCTCATCACAATTATCCTTCTGATTACTAACCATCGTCTCTCTCTCTCTCTTCTCCACCCCATCTCTTCTCTCCATCTTTCCTCGTCCTCCTCCTTTCCCACCTTCCTCCTCACACACCCACACAGATGTTTAAGATTGTTTTGAGTGCAGTTTAATTTAATTTGGAGTGAGAAATGTCGGACCAGTAAAGGGTTCTCTGATTTCCCCCTCGCGTCCACATGTTACTCTCATTGTCCAGAATGACCAGGGCGCCGCTACCTCGTTTATTTAATTAAAAAAAAAAAAAACAGGTGAGTTTTTTCCAGGTATATTATTTTTGTTAGGTTAAGGTAATAGCTTATACGGCATATATACAGTACACCTCGTTTAACACTCTTAATGTCTTAGAAATTATTTAATTTTTTTTTAGTTTTGCATACGGAGAGATTTCAGGAGTTCATGAGAGAGAGAGAGAGAGAGAGAGAGAGAGAGAGAGAGAGAGAGAGAGAGAGAGAGAGAGAGACTTGCACACATCATTTCTCCAGTAAGGATTCAGAAACTGTCACCCTATACACTTTACCCTCACCTCTCAACCTCTCACCTTCACCTCACCTCACTTTTCACCCTCACCTTCACCTCACCTCACTTTTCACCCTCACCTTCACCCTCACCTTTAACCTCCCACCCTCACCTCACCTTCACCTTCACCCTCGCCTCACACCTTCACCTTGTCATAGTCTCACGTCACACAGCGACTCTCTTGTAATTATACGGCATAAAAATATCAGCCGGGAGCTGTACTGAGGGGCCGGTGTGTGTATTACCCACTTACGATAAGGGTATTAGGGCTCACACGCGAGTACACACACACACACACACACACACATACATATTTATACACACACAAAGACATACAGAACACATACACACACACACTTCCATGAGCACACATATACATACACACAGAAACACATATTCAGACACACACAGTCCTACATGTTGCCAGAGATTAATAAACATATTTTTCTGTTTACAAAAAAAAAAACAAAAAACACATTCAGTGCTGAGTTAATGTATACCTAGCACACCTTACAAGTATACATTGAACCTGCCTACGACCGAGTATTCTGTATGTAAGTAGTCATAGTGAGTGGGTTTATAAATACACAAACAAATAATACACATACAAAAACCGAGTCATTCCTGAACATACACAAATGTACACCAACACGCCCATAAGAACACACGTACATGCAAGTCCTATATATAAGATAAATAGTGTAGATATATGAGGAAATTTAAAGATGCATATATATACACAGCCACTTATGTAGATGCAAAAACGCTCGTATACCTTACATATATAAGTACAAAACTTTCTGCAAACACACACACACACACACACACACACACACACACACACACACACACACACACACACACGCACACACACACACAGACTGTGAAAGTTAAGAACACTTGAAGCAGATAACTCACAAGGTCAGGTCAGGTCAGGTCACACTTTCCACCAGCACCACAATGAACCACAGTATACTAATCCTTTATGTATATTGGCCACCTAAACCTTTCCCAGCCAGGTACGTAAAATGAAATTGAGAACATAAGGTAGAGAGGAGCTAGTGGTGGTGATGGTGGAGGTGGTGGTGATGGTGGAGGTGGTGGTGATGGTGGAGGAGCAGGAAGCGGTGAAGGAGGCAGTAGTGGTGGTGGAGGAGCAAGAAGCGGTGGAGGAGGCGGTAGTGGTGGTGGAGGAGCTAGTGGTGGTGAAGTGGAGGTGGTGGTGATGGTGGAGGTGGTGGTGATGGTGGAGGAGCAGGAAGCGGTGAAGGAGGCAGTAGTGGTGGTGGAGGAGCAAGAAGCGGTGGAGGAGGCGGTAGTGGTGGTGGAGGAGCTAGTGGTGGTGAAGTGGAGGTCGTGGTGAAGTGGAGGTCGTGGTGATGGTGGAGGAGCAGGAAGCGGTGAAGGAGGCAGTAGTGGTGGTGGAGGAGCAGGAAGCGGTGGAGGAGGCGGTAGTGGTGGTGGAGGAGCTAGTGGTGGTGAAGTGGAGGTCGTGGTGATGGTGGAGGAGCAGGAAGCGGTGGAGGAGCAGGAAGCTGTGGAGGAGGCGGTAGTTGTGGTGGAGGAGGAGGCGGTAGTTGTGGTGGAGGAGGAGGCGGTAGTTGTGGTGGAGGAGGAGGCGGTAGTGGAGGAGACGGTAGCGGTAGTGGAGGAGACGGTAGTTGTGGTGGTGGAGGAGGCGGTAGTGGAGGAGACGGTAGTTGTGGTGGAGGAGGCGGTAGTGGAGGAGACGGTAGTTGTGGTGGAGGAGGCGGTAGTGGAGGAAGCCTTGGTTCTTGGTGTGCTGGAGTGAGTCGTAAACTGCTAAATTAGTTGACAGTACAGGTGACTTAACGTTAATCTTGGTACAATTACTTTACTATTGTTTATATACCTGCAATGTCTATGTATATTGTTTGTATACCTGCACTGTTTATATACCTGCACTGTCTCTGTATACTGTTTATATACCTGCACTGTTTATATACCTGCAATGTCTATGTATATTGTTTGTATACCTGCACTGTTTATATACCTGCAATGTCTATGTATATTGTTTGTATACCTGCACTGTTTATATTCCTGCAATGTCTCTGTATACTGTTTATATACCTGCACTGTTTATATACCTGCAATGTCAATACGGTATATATGCAGACTTTTTATATCTACAATCTCTATAAGCATTCTGAATCAATATAAACTTTAATGAAGAATGCAGTGAGTAACTATCTATCAACATTGGGATTTCACGTAACGAGTGTGTGTGTTGAAGTGACCTAGTTATTGGCTTTATTGGGATTCGAACCAAGATGGAGTACTTTAAACCCGCATCCAGATCATCCACAACTAACAGACTTACTGTCAATATCGCATAAAGGTGTTTGAACCCAAGTACTGGTGTTCGAATCCGGGTGATGGTGTTTGAACCCTTGTGGTGGTGTTCGAACCCAGGTGGTGGTGTTCGAACCCAAGTACTGGTGTTCGAATCCGGGTGATGGTGTTTGAACCCTTGCCCTCGTTGTTTTGTTATGTTAGTGAACTGAAGTAAAAAAAGGTGTGTATGTGTATGTGTATGTGTGTGTGTGTGTGTGTGTGTATCGACAAACACGTAGTACAGTATGTTATGGCATTAGCTTTTCGACTGCTTGCTGTGTGTTAAGAATGACAAATGTATCAGGGCAGCAGAAAGGGGGACGGTGAGTGGTTGTAATGGGCACAGGCAAGACTAATGCCAGCTACAAATTCCTTCCCGCTTCAACGAGGTGTGAGTGGAGGAACAGCAGGAGGGAGGAAGAGGAGGAGGAGGGTGTGGGAGGTGAATTAGGAGGTGGTAGGAGGGCGGTGAGAGATGACTTTGCATTATAATACGGTGTGTGTGTGTGTGTGTGTGTGTGTGTGTGTGTGTGTACTCGTCTCCTGCAGAAAGGGTCCATAGGTAAGTAGAACAACATCCATGACCTGTGTACGTATCATTAACTATAAGATATTCAAGGTCACTGCCACCATACCTTAACACGAGGCTAAAAGTGGCGAGCATGGGAAGGAAGCAAGGAAGGAGTGGTAAGGAAGGAAGGAGTGGTAAGGAAAGAAGGAAGGAAGAAGAGAGAGAGAGAGAGAGAGAGAGAGAGAGAGAGAGAGAGAGAGAGAGAGAGTTGTTCGTGTCTGCCCTCCATATCTGCCACACCTCGCCACCTCCATCACCCCGTTGGTCCTTCGCCCTCTTCGCCACTATTAACACACTCGCCTTCTGCCACTGCGGGCTATTTGATTAGTATTGATCAGGGGACAGAAGGTGTACAGCTAGCGGCCTTTATCTTGGGATCTGAGGGAGGAAGGTCGCTTGAAGTGGAAGGCGGCGGGAGAGACAATAAGAGTTTAATGAATAGACGAAAGAAAGTAGAAGTGTGTGTGTGTGTGTGTGTGTGTGTGTGTGTGTGTGTGTGTGTGTGTTAACAGATGAAGACAGGAGAGAGGGGGGAAGAGGAAAGAAGAAAGGAGCGGTATAGAAGGATATAAAAGAAAATAGAGAGAAAGAGAGAGAGTGTGTGTGTAGGTAGATAAGCAACAGGAAGAGGAAGAGGAGGGAGAAGAGTGTAAGTGGAAGAGGGAAAACTTGTAAAGAGAAAGAAATCCCAAAGAATGACTAAAGGTTAATGGATTATATTGACTGACTGACAAAGGAGAGCTGTGACTGCAGGTGTGAGGAGGAGGAGGAGGGGTGTGTGTGGTGAGAGGCGCAGGAGGAGGAGGAGGAGGGGTGTGTGTGGTGAGAGGCGCAGGAGGAGGAGGAGGAGGGGTGTGTGTGGTGAGAGGCGCAGGAGGAGGAGGAGGAGGGGTGTGTGTGGTGAGAGGCGTAGAAGAGGAGGAGGAGGAGGGGTGTGTGTGTGGTGAGAGGCGCAGAAGAGGAGGAGGAGGAGGAGGAGGAGGAGGAGGAGGAGGAGGAGGAGGAGTAGGAGGAAGAGGAAGAGGAGGAGGAAGATGGCTCACCTGGGAACAGTGTAAGAGGTAATAGGAGTGAAGAAGTGAAGGAGAGAGCGAAGGAAAGAGGAACAGAAGGAGAGAGGAAGAGAAGGAGAGAGGAAGAGAAGGAGTGAGTGAGTGAGTCAATCAAATCACATCAGGTATACACACAGGTAGGAACACACTCACCTAACCATGGCCATACAACACAATAACAACAACAACTCCTTTCACAAACACCTCACTCAGACCTTCCTCTCCTTCCTGGAACCTCTGTTGTGTTGTGAGAGAGATTTATTACAACAACGTATGGGCGTGGGCGTGGGCGTGGGGGAGGGGGGGCGTCAATTACCACCTGGAATTATCGGAAGACCTGTTAAGGAGAACGCGTACGAGACTGGTTAATGCACCATCACCTCCACCTATTATGGCCTTTTGATCAACCAGGTAATTGGAGAGGTGAAGGTAATTAAGGAGGGGGGAGACATAAAAAAAATTGATGGTGCCGTCTGTACTTGTTAGATTACAACATACCACCTGTAAGTGAAGGTATAGTGTAGGTAATGGTGTGGTGGGCCGTGATGGTGCACTAGTGTCATTCAGGAGGAGGAAGAAGAGAAACGGAGGAGGAGGAAGAGAAGGAAGAGGGAGAAGGAGGAGGAGAGTGAAGGGGGGAATAATTTGGAATGTTTCCTCTTCCTTCTGCTCTTCCTCGCCTCTTCTCATTCTCATTATCCTCCTCTCCTTCCTTGTCCTCTTCCTTCTCCTTCCTATCCTCTTCTTTCTCTTCCCCTTCCTCCTAATTCTCCTTCTCTCTGTCTCTCCGTCTGCCCACCATCTTCCTCACTGCTCAACATCACCCTTAAGATCAACTGTTGTAAGGATTCGCTGCCTCGTGTCGTGCCAGCCCTCACCTCCCACAGTGCCAGCCCTCACCTCCCACAGTGCCAGCCCTCACCTCCCACAGTGCCAGCCCTCATCTCCCACAGTGCCAGTCCTCACCTCCCACAGTGCCAGTCCTCACCTCCCACAGTGCCAGTCCTCATCTCCCACAATGCCAGCCCTCACCTGCCATAGTGCTAGTCCTCACCTCCCACGGTGCCAGCCCTCACCTCCCACAGTGCCAGCCCTCATCTCCCACAGTGCCAGTCCTCACCTCCCACAGTGCCAGTCCTCACCTCCCACAGTGCCAGCCCTCATCTCCCACAGTGCCAGCCCTCACCTGCCATAGTGCCAGTCCTCACCTCCCACGGTGCCAGCCCTCACCTCCCACATTGTCTCAACTCCCTCATTTTCCTCACCCCTCCCTCACCCTTCCACCTCTCCCCTACCCTTCACCCCCACCCGTCAACTCTCGCTCAGTTAGTAAAACCAATTAAACTTTGATCAACTCTACGACCTTTCAACTGTGTCTGGCCAGAGTCACACGCCTTCATAAATAAATCGCTTTGAGTTATACCTGACGCGTCACCTGTCCACACCTGGGGGGGGGGGGGGGGGAGGTTACCTGACACACCTTGACATTATCTCACTCTCTTTGGAGTAAGGTAAATGACTGTAAAACTACCTCATCCAATTTGAAACCAGCTGACACACGTAAAGACCAGCTGACACACTTCTAAGACCATCTGACACACTTCTAAGACCAGCTGACACACTTCTAAGACCATCTGACACACTTCTAAGACCATCTGACACACTTCTAAGACCATCTAACACACCTAAAGGTCACCTGACACACTTTTAAGATCAGCTGAATTACCTTTCCCCTCCTATCGTTTAAATTCACTATCAATTAAAAAAAACAGGTAAGCTAATTAATTATCCACTACAAAAACAACAGGTAAAACTCATTATCAATTAAAACCAATAACAAGGTATGCTATTTTTTTTTCATGAAGGAAGAAACACGTAAACTATTCATCCCCCCCAAAAAAATGAACAAATAAAGGCTTCATAATGTTAACAAAAGTTCAAGTAAAGGAAAAATTTCACTCACATAAAAAATAATCGTCTCAATATAACTTTTTTTCTTCTAACATTTCAATCATCAGAAAAGAAATATAAATTTGCATAAAAAAGTCCACTGAAACGACACCTTATCTTCCCTAAACTAACCACACCCTGGGAACAACCACTTAAATATAGAGTTAATGGGAGGTTAGGTTAGGTTAAGTTAGGTTAGGTTAGGTTAGACTGACGGTACAGGTGAGGAGGGAGGTTAGGGTAGGTTAGGTTAGGTTAGGTTAGGTTAGGTTAGGCTGACGGTACAGGTGAGGAGGGAGGGAGGTAGGAGGAACAACACGCCCCAGCTGTATCCCACCGTCATAAACACGCCTCCCTTCCCCACTCTTACATTAAATGCTTATATATATTTCCCCAGTAATGTTGTGTTGTCTCATAAACTTCTAAGTTATACATCAGGGCCACCATCACGACGCACCCAGCTGTTTTAATTTGACTTTTGTGTTTATTTAACTTCATGTTGCAGGAGTATTTTAACTTGGCTTCGCGTACCTTCACCAACAACAACAATTACCTCCATTTTTTTTCAGTTCAGTGTTAATTTAGGTGCAAGGGAAAGGTAGTGTTTATTTATATATTTTTTTCGCTGTTGTTGTTTTAGAAATATGATCACTGGTTTTTTTTGGTGTGTGTGTGTGTGTGTGTGTGTGTGTGTGTGTGTGTGTGTGTGTTTTGACCTTGAGAGTGTAATGCAAAATTAGTTTGATGATTTTTCGTTGTTGTTTTTGTTGTTGTTGGGTACACAAAAAAACACACACACAAGTACGCAAAAACATACACACACACGTACACAAACACACACATAAGTACACAAAACATATACACACATCCGCCAGTGAATATGTAAACACACACACACACACACACTTACACATCACACAGACACACACGAGGGGGGAGGATATTTTTGCTAGCCTGTCCTGCATAATGATAGGGGTACATCCACCCAGCTTGGTCTCACCGCTACAATCAGGCGGATGTTTAGCGGCTGTTGTACTGCGCTAAGCTCCTCTGGTCACGTTCTTACCTCACTGATGGAGATAGTAAGCGAGGAGTCGGTTCTCTCTCACTTATTTAACGTGTGCTTCGGTGAGCCATTGTCACATTACTCGTTAAAAAGACACTACTCGTTCCTGTTCCCTGGTGATTAATTCTTCGTACTCAAAGGGTTAATTCTTCGTACTCAAAGGATTAATTCATCGTACTCAAAGGGTTAATTCATTGTACTCAAAGGGTTAATTCATTGTACTCAAAGGGTTACCTCGTATTTAATTAGTTATCACACTCACGGGATTACTTTATTGTACTCAAGGGATTAAGTTATTGTACTCAGAGGATTAAATTATTGTACTCAAAGGATTAACCAAACTCTCGGTCTTCCCTGTGCTAAAAAATGTTAAGTGGTTGACGGTTGTTATAGAAGATTGATAATAAAAGAAAGAACAAATTTAATCGTCACATTGTTATCAGTAAAACACAGGTAGTTAAGGCAGGTAATTTACGACATAACCAGCATAACCTTCGTAAATTTTTGTCTTGTGGTAAATTTTAAATCGTTAACATGAACTTTATCCTGATGTGATTAAATCTAACCTAACCTAACCTAACCTAACCTAACCTTACCAAACCTAACCTAACCTAACTTGGTCATCCTCACATTATACTAAACAGTTTACTACACATAAACATCTTTCATAACACTTACCAACATTAGACGTATGCGGTGGCTGGGTAGATTCAACGCTCGCTTTCTGTCCTCAGGGGAGTTAGTTCAAGCCCAGGGGAACACTCATTTCACTAATCTGTAAATAGAAACCAAACATGACGTTACAGTTGAGGAAATGAAGACTGTCGGGTGAGGTGCCGGTCATATAGCTGTCTTGGGTTGGGTTGGATTAGATGAGGTAAATATTGGAAATTTTACCCATTTCCAGCCTTTGTGACCGTTTTCAATATTTATTAGAACTAGAACGAGGAAAATTACAATGCAGGTATAACAGGTAACATTAAATTATACTGTTAAATTATTGAAGGCACACACACACACGCACACACGCACGCACACACACACACACACACACACACACACGCAGTTTATGTCGATCATTCATCACTTTTCAAGCCTCTCTGGCGGTGGGAAAAGTTTATGTGAAGGCTAATTTGCATACGTGAGACACTTCCTAAAGGTCATCTCAATAACTGCATGTTAGTATACGTTTACCAGTAGTGTAGAGTATGTTGAATTATGCAAAAAGTCTTACTACATATTTTGAGATTTCGTGTAAAAAATGTGTGCATGCATGTATGTATGTATGTTTATATATGTGAGCGTGTCTTTGTATATGTCTGTACGTGTGTATGTATGTATGTCTGTTTGTGTGCGTTTGTTTGTTTGTTTATGGGTCTGTACGCATGTGTGTTTATGCCACTTTTTCAATAATCATAAAAATATCCCTTGAGACCATTTTTTTTTACATTATTTCGATTCTTACAAACACACATACGTTTATTTTACGTCTCATTGTGTGGCCAGATGAAGGAAAATAGTTACAATATATTTTTTTTTCATGGTATATATTTAAGCCTTGTATATATTTCATGGTATATATTTCATGGTATATATTTAAGCCTGGTAAATATTTCATGGTATATATTTAAGCCTGGTATATATTTCATGGTATATATTTAAGCCTGGTATATATTTCATGGTATATATTTAAGCCTTGTATAGATTTAAGCCTGGTATATATTTCATGGTATATATTTAAGCCTGGTATATATTTCATGGTATATATTTAAGCCTTGTATATATTTCATGGTATATATTTAAGCCTGGTATATATTTCATCCCGGAATATTATCAAGGCCTCTGGGTAAATTATTATGAATATATTTTTTTTCTTCGACGTCATAATAAGATGTGGAACAAATACATATATGATTTTTGGACAAATATATATTTTTATTCTTTTTTATAGCCAAGTCTGATTATTTCACCCGAATGTCAACGATAACTTAACCTAACCTAATCTAGCCTAAACAAATGCTAACCTAACACTAACTTAACACTAACCTAAACTAACCTAAACTAACTTAACACTAACCTAAACTAACCTAACCTAACTTAACACTAACCTAAACTAACTTAACACTAACCTAAACTAACCTAACCTAACTTAACACTAACCTAAACTAACCTAAACTCATTTAACACTAACCTAAACTAACCTAACCTAACCCCCCTAACCCAGGTAGCATTAGGATAACATATCTCCCTATAATCTCTCTTGTAGTTATATCTTATTCTATAACAGGTAACATTATCAAGGCAGTATAGACAATAAAAGGAACTATTATATATGACAATTGACTACATCAGGTACGTCAATCAACAGGTAATATTACAATTTATTAATACCTAGTGATATTATTTCATTATAAAAATATATATAATTATAAAGCAAATTATATAAATGATTATATGATTATAGAGGTATTATAACTTTGAAGCGAAACTATGCGGTTAATTACAGGTGTGGAATTTACCTGTTGGAATTACTGTATTAAATTCACCTGTGCTGGATTTCCTTTAATAAATCCTAGTTTATTGTCATAGTCTATTATTCAGTCCTTACATAATATATTGTTTATATTGTAAATGTTTTTACTTGTATTTTTTTTTAAACAGTGAACAAAAAAATTATTTTATAATAAAGAAAAATTAAATTAAATAAAAACAAAAAGTAAAAACACACAAAAAATTTAATTATATAAACTTAAAAAGAAACAAAAACAATTATGAAAAAATACTCTTAGAACCAAACAAAAAAAATAAAAGCAAAAAAATTAACAAAAGAGGTAAATAAATGAAATATAAATCTATTCTTTTATTCCTCATTAAAGATAAAGTTCACCAGGTAGTTTTATTTTGGTCTACTGAGGACATTGTTGCTTTAGTTTTTTTTTGTTTCGGGTTTTTCTTTGTTTTTTGTGTGTGTTTTTGTTGTCTTTGTTTTTATTTACAAGTGTCTGTGTGATTTTTCTGTTTATTTGTTTGTTTCTTGTTTTTATATGATTAATTTTTGTTCTTTGTGTTTATTTATTTTTGTGTTATTTTTTTGCTCTGTTCTGTGTTATATGATGTGTTATTGTGTGTTATTTTCTATGTTATTTTCTATATTATACTGTGAAAGATTGTGTCTGTACGTGTCTTTTTTTTAATCAGAGTTGAATCAAAGTGACGGGGAATATTATACGAGCCTGGTGTCTGGTGTCATTCATTGTGTTGGGAACTGTAATTCTCCCCAAAGGTCAGGTGGTAAGGTGGTGGTAGGGTGGTGGTAGGGTGGTGGTAAGGATGTGATGGGTAGGGGTGGAAGGTCGGGGTGGAAGGTAGGTGGGTGGGTGGTGAAAATTGGGTGGTGGGGTGATGGTAGGTGGTGTTGATAAAGATAGTGGTGGTAGGATGGTAGTGGTGGTAGGTAGTAAGTAAGGTGGTGATGGTGGTTGATGGTAGGTGATGGTGGTAGGTAAGTTAATGGTGGTTGAAATACGTAACCAACCAAGCGACCATCAACCATAAACCACAACCCAAGGATTTCTTTTCAGTGACAATAACAGTAAAGTCGGAAATAAGAGGAAAGGAGGAGGAGGAGGGGGAAGAGGAGGAGGAAGGGGGGTAGAGGAAGGAAAGTGATATGGAAATGAGAGAGGAAGGAGGTCAGGAGGAGGAGGAGGAGGAGGAACGAAGAGAAAGAAGAAGAAGAGGAGGAGCTAAGATATCGTCTCTACATTATATTAAAAGCCATATTACAAAGTGATCAAAAAGTACCTGTGCACCTGTAATAATTAAGAGTAGAGTTACTTACCATGTTGATTATTACAGGTGCATAGGGACTTTTTGAGCACTGTGATCACGGGAGAGGTGGAAGGATAAACTGTATGAAGTTATGTCGGAGCTGTGTGTGTGTGTGTGTGTGTGTGTGTGTGTGTGTGTGTGTGTGTGTACAGTCCGAGACACACCAAGGTCGTGAATAACAAATACATTGGCCTCAATCCAATTACGTACACATTTTCTCTGTCATGTCACACCTGTCTTACCTGTCTACCATACCTGTGTCTCACCTACCACACCTGCCTCACCTACCACACCTGTCTCACCTACCACACCTGTCATATCGTTAACAAGAGTCAGTCATCAATAATTCCAGACATATGTGTATTTGATCAATGTCAGTGAGCTGAAAACGAACGATAATTACCATGCAAGATAGAACCACACTTAACGACGCTAACATGCATTGTAGATGATGATGGTGGTGGTGGTGGTGATGGTGGTGGTGACGATGATTCAGTGGATGATGATGATGATGATGATGATGATGATGATGGTGGTGGTGATGGTGGTGGTGACGATGATTCAGTGGAAGATGATGATGATGATGAGGGTGGTGGTGGTGGTGATTCAGTGGATGACGATGATCGAAGTACAGCGAAACCTCTATATAACGGACTTTTCTTCCTCCATATCTAACGGAACCTTCGATATAACAGACACTCATCTCTGCATAGTTCATTAAATAGAGGGTTTTATAACGGACCCTACAGAGAGAGAGAGAGAGAGAGAGAGAGAGAGAGAGAGAGAGAGGTCTTTGTCTCGCCCCATTACAATAAGTCTCTACACCGACCCTCACGCCTCGTCCTCTGTCAACACTTAAGACACTTCTCAGTTAATGGGGAAAAAAATAACATGTTGTTTTTCTACTGTGACTGTAAAGGCTTTAATTGGCACAGTTACAAAACATTCTTGACTGGTTCTCGGTGTACAGTGGTTGAGAGGGTACAGTGCACATCTCTTGTCTTACAGGTCGTTGGTTCGAACCTTGTGTACACCGAGTCCAAATCAATTCTAAATGAGTGACTGACTTTACAGTTTGGGGAGTTAGGAGAGTCAAGTGCAGTATCGGCTATATTACCTCTTATACCGAAAAAAGAAATATTGTAGATTTTAATTAATATTTAAACCAGAAACACAAATTAATTATATAATTCTTTTGCTTCCAAGTGTTGAAAAAATAAAAAATAAAAATGTAAAATATAAAAAAAAAATCTCAAAAGGAAATTACAATGAGAAAAATCTTAACACTGACCATATTTTACAACCACCTTATCAAACCGTAGCGGCTGTCCCCGTGTGAAGAACATTTAGTTCTACTCTACTGGGTCAAATAATACCAGGTGTGTTTACAGGTAAAGTCAATGCTGTTGTTCTTAGGCGGAGACAATTGATAACTTGACATATATCACCAGGTGTATTAACAGGCCAAGGCTACTGTGTGTGTTGGTACACCTGCCCAAATTCCATCCACAAAGAAACACATACATTATGACTGAACAGTGATATATAAACATTTTTCTAACTTTAAAATAAATATTTATAAAATGTATATTGATCGTATATAAATATAACCTTGTGCCAGAAATCAAGTCTGTGTGTAAGTTTGTCAGGAATTTTACCGTGGGTGGAAAATACTGTTTAATACAAGGAAAACGCGTGAGGCTTAGTGTGTGTGTGTGTGTGTGTGTGTGTGTGTGTGTGTGTGTGTGAAAAAGACATATTACTAAAGTATTAATGTATACGTGTGTCTATTCAAGCGTGTTTATGTATATATGTCCTATTAAACCGACATAAACCAGGGTGAAGGTGAGGCGATATACTGACAAAAAATATTTCATTCAAGTATACAGTACAACCAAAACAAAGGTGTGTGATGAGATCCTCAGGTGTGTATTTACCTGGTGACGTCATCAAGGTGAACATCATCATCATCATCAAGTCTCTACTCTCATGGTCAGATACACAATACGTACTTAAGAAAACGCTATAGGTTTAACACTCAAAAGGGTAAACTCACATATATTGCTCTATACAATATATATTAAACGTCTATATTAACTTTAGCTTCAATTCGTTAACGTAAATCTCATGGAACTTAAATATATATGTTTTATCCATTTATCAACCTGTTCATACTTTAATTGTGCTGAATACTGAGGAAGACCAACACACACGAACGTACATTTATTCTCGAACACAAAACAAAAATAACTCTTTGAAGATATATCAGCTATCTGTTATACATGAACCATTTAATAGCACAAAAGACACACATGGATTAAAGTGTGGATACAATACAAAGAACATCGTAAATAGCAGTTTTTTAATTCTTTTCTACACTGTTGTATTGTTAAAAGATTTTCCCAGTTGTTGGCATGTGTGAATATTGCTTAAAATGTATATATAAGGGGGTGATGCTATAGAGACACACACACACACACACACACACACACACACACACACACACACACACACACACCTACATCTCGGCTGGCTGAACAAAAACCTACATCAACTCATGCACGTATTCTGCACGCTAAACTCTACCTAAGGATTAACGAGAGGAGAACACACGTTAAAACTCTACGGCAGTTATGTTGCAGCAGAGTACTAGGGATATCTTGCAGTAGAACCCCTCCCCCCCCCCCCCTCTCTCTCTCTCTCTGTTTATCTTTCATTCTTATTTTTCTCTACTCTCTTTCCTCTTCATTTCACTCCCCTCTCTCTCTCTCTCTCTCCCTTCTTCCCTCCCAATCTCTCTGTATTTCCCCTTTCTATTATTTCCCTCCTCTATTCTTGCTTCTCTCTCTCCCCCCCTACATTTCTCTTCTGTCTTTCCCAATGTTTATCTCTCATTCTCTCTCTCTTTTGCATTTCCTCTGATTTCTAGTATTATCTTCCTTTCTCTTTTTCAGTTTCTCTCTCTCTATCTCTCTTTCTTCTCTTTGCTCTATCTCTCTTTCTTCTCTTTGCTCTTTCTCTCTTCTCTTT
>CAUDMG010003559.1:482500-490000 GCA_958450375.1 Homarus gammarus | reverse complement strand
AGAGAGAGAGAGAGAGAGAATGAAATTTTGTTGAGTGAGAGGATAAGCAATTCTATTGATTAATTATATTTGTTCAGAAACTTTGGCCGGGTATAGTGTGGCAAGTGACGAGCGTCGCCTTAAGAAACGGAATAAAATGTGGAATTTATTTCTTCTTCCTAAAAGTGATTGCCAAAGTATCGGTGGGAGTATTGGGTAATTATTTCAAGTCACTTTAATGGCAACTTCCAATTTCCAGGTGCCTGCCTACTCTAGAGAAGCAGCAGCAACAACAGCAACGGCACAGCAGCAGGTCAGCAATTGTCGACCAGCAGCGGCCTCCAGTATGTGCGGCTCCCTGCTGCTGCACGCCTTCCTCCTCCTGCAGTTCACAGGTGAGTGATGTTACTGCTGCAGCTGTTCTCCAGGCGGCCGAGGGTGGTGCTCCAGGGGGCCGCTCCTGACCCCGCTCCAATATGGATGGTCATTGGCGATCGTTTTTGAACCTTTCCTCCAGGAATATTCTCCTACCTTGTTTATAGGAGGTAAATGAACATTTTGAGGGAAAATATGTGACGCGGCCAATACCCGCACTACGAGTGAGGACGTAAACACACTCACTCCGCCATCTTTCACCCGAGAAGAAAGGAGGTATTTTCTCTCTCTTAGCTAAAGGCCGGATATATCACTCATATGACCTAGACTGTGAATTGTGTTCCTTTTTGCCTTCCGTCTCCTCTTGCTAAGCTCCTCTTCAGAATTGGAAGGGGCGCAGAAGGAAGGATAATAAGAGAATGGGAGAAAACATGGCGTGTTGTTTCACTGTCCACATAGGAGGCAGGGCGGGTTGGAGGAGCAGTGGGCCTGCCTAACTCACTGTTTGCTTTATCTTCCCCACCATAAATGTCTTAATACATCCCCCACAGCCCACACGCTTCTCGCCACAGTTTTAAACTTTACATTCGGGATCATTTTCTAGCGTCGTCAGCCCAGTGTGTTGCCGCCACCACAGGAAATTGTCCCGCAGTCGGTAGGTGTAGGTGGGTGGGTGGGTGGGTGTAGGTGGGTGGGTGTACTAAATATTTCTGCTGTGTAAATTCAGCCGTCATACCTGCTGATGAAAAATGTTCTCCGTGTTACAGGAAATTACGCACTGCATAAATATACAGTATAATCATATAAACTAAATTGAGCTTAAGTGTTGTGGTGAAATGCATAGCAGTGTATTACGGAAAATTACCTTCTGTGTACATATACTTTACGATTTTCTTGCATTAATGTTGCCGCCCCCCACTGCTGTGTGAGGCAGGACTGAGTTATGGGCTTGGTGTAAGTGCCCCCAGCTGCTCCAGTACTCACACTTCTCGAAAGACTAAATCCACGATACTTCTGTCATGGTGTGTTTATCAGTTCAGAGAGAGAGAGAGAGAGAGAGAGAGAGAGAGAGAGAGAGAGAGAGAGAGAGAGAGAGAGAGAGACCCTGATATAAACATGAACTGAACTTGAATGCGTAGAAACCTTTTTTTTCTTACCGGTACAAAAACGGATAAATCACCTTCTTGGAAATCAATTTAGGTGATTGATAGATAATTTAAAAAAAAACCTTACGAAATACCTTCACATTATACTATATACTTCTATGTTCATATATAGGTAAAGACCGAGTGAGTGGGGCATGTCAACACTGTACCGAGTGAGTGGGAGCATGATAGTGTGCAATAAGTGTATCAGTAGATCAATTAAATACTACTACTACTAATGCTACTACTACAACTACTTTAAAACAGAATTATTACTTTTATTTATTTCCTTTTCTGAGTTACCTTGCAATACCAACCAAACACACATACACACATACAACACTCTCTCTCTCTCTCTCTCTCTCTCTCTCTCTCTCTCTCTCTCTCTCTCTCTCTCACAGTACAAGGTGTATTGCTTCCATTTGCCGTATCTGAGTTAACGCTAATGACTGTGTGTACCTGAGTGCCGAGTACTACTAAGATATGTATCAACTCCGTCCCTCGTGTGTGTGTGTGTGTGTGTGTGTGTGTGTGTGTGTGTGTGTGTGTGTGTGTGTGTGTGTGTGTTGAGAGGGTGGATAATTTTCAGGTAATCTATAATTCAGTTAATAATTCCATTTATAATTTATCCAGGTTATGTACGTATTAATTACAGGTATGAGGACGGTATAAAAGAGTAATGTCATGGTGGATTAGCAGCTTAACAGGTGCTAATGTTCTGTAAAACCCTCCATTTAACGGACATTAATCTAATGGGTATAGTTCGTTATATGGAGGTTTCATATAAAATGAACCTTGATATAACAGACTATACTATCTTGTATACTCCGTTATAAGACAGTTTCACATATAACGGACCTCGATATAAAATAAGAACATAAGAATTGAGGAAACTGCAGCGGGCCTATTGGCCCATACTGGGCAATCCCATTTACACCCAACCCCTATTGCTCATATATCCATCCAACCTAAGGTTGAAGCTATCCAGCGTATTCGAGTTAATGATGATGTTTGGTAACTTGTTCCACTCATCCACTACTCTATTTCCAAACCAGTGTTTACCTACCTCGCGCCTAAATCTAAATTTGTCTAATTTAAAACCATTGCTACGAGTTCGCTCCTGGTTGGATAGTTTGAGTACCTTTGTTATATTACATTTGTTTAACCCTGACTTCCAGTTATACACCTCGATCATATCGCCCCTCGCTCTACGTCTCTCGAGGGAGTGCAAATTAAGACTCTTTAACCTGTCTCTGTACTCAAGGTTCCTAATGCCCGGGATTAGTCTTGTCATTCTCCTCTGAATTCTTTCTCGGGATTCCATATCCATTCTGTAGTACGGTGACCAGAACTGAACTGCGCAATCCAAGTGAGGTCTCACAAGCTCCAGATATAGTTTTAGGATGACCTCGCTAGTCTTGTAACTAACACTACACTCTCCCATATAATCCATTAAAAGGAAATTTTACATATAACGGATTTCGATATAACGGACTACTCTCTCATATCGTTCGTTAAATAAAGGTCTCACTGTCATGGACCAGCTTACCGGGTCATAGTGAGCTAATGTACTGAGCTGTGTGTTATTATCACTCACCCACGTGTCTATTATTAATATTAGTGGTGCTCAAGGGAAGGTGAATGAAGGAGACTGACAGGAACGAAGATATATGGAAGTGAACGTACGATAGTGAAAAGAGTTGTATGAATAAAGAGAGTAGGAGCCATAACTAAAATGTATTTATTCCGATGAGAGAGAGAGAGAGAGAGAGAGAGAGAGAGAGAGAGAGAGAGAGAGAGAATTGTATACAGACAGTTTTCACCGTCGTTTAATAACCAGACGATGCCCAGAACTACAACAATGGCACGGGAAAATGAGGAGAAGAGGGAAAAAAGGAGGGAAAGAGGAAAGAATGAGGAAAAGTCTTAAGTCATCAGTTGGTGGAAGGGGAAAAAGTTAAATATTCCAAGAGGAGTGAAGCAAGGTGACACCATCTCTCTCAAACTCTTCCCCAGCGGCGCCTGAGGAAGAACTTTTCAAGAGGTTACCGTATGTTTTAGTCAGAAAGATTTTACATACATACATACATATACACCCACACACACAAGCACCCCTCAGACATACATACATACATACATACATACATACACACTAAACGAAACAAGCAAAAGAGTGGAATTCAACAGAGGCCAAAACTAGTATGCAAATTATTTATATTTACAGAAGAACTTTGTGAATTTAGAGGAAGTAGTGAACAGTTATACCTAAAGGCAATTTATTTTTTTGGTAAGAGCAATTTGTTTTTGTTTTTTGGATCAGAGAAATTAAAAAAATTAAATAAAAATAAATCGAGATAATACCAAAGTGCTCCCCTGCAAGATTGAACAATGCATTAAAAAATTTCTAAGTCAATTTGTCTAAAACGGAAGCATTTTGACCCGTGCGTGTAGCAGGTATTGACTCAGTAGTGTAAGACATGCCAACCCCAACGCCAAATAACAAAGGAACTCACGGAAGAATAGTGTGTTTTGGGGAGGAGAGTAAAAGGTAATGAATGAATAAGACTTCAACCAAAATATAAAAGTTGAAAAAAAGTAGAAAAAATATTGGTTTGATACCTTGTCGTCTGGTCACAGTCTAAAGGGACACATGAACACACTAGACAGACAGACAGACACACATGCAGTAGATAGATAGACAGATAGATAGATAGATATAAAAAGTATAATTTCTGATCTACACCACAACAAGAATGGACAGGTGACATTAATTAAACAAAAGTAATCAACAGATGTAATGATTTATCAACAAGGTGAGTGGCAGGATATCCCACCATGCCACACATATTACCATGATAGGCGACACACCACACTTCACTCTACCAGGATATACAACCATGAGTGGCCCTAAGTTACCATGACAGGTATAAGTGACACTCATACGCCTGTCTCATAATACCTGGAGCCGAGTGGGGGGGGAGGGGGTGTTAATAGCTTACCTGGGTGGTCACTCACAGGTGTAATTTACCTTAGTTGATTCTAACTCACTGTGAGGGAGTTACTGCGTTTGATTTAGGTACTCTGTGTTGGAGGTGATGGTGGTGGGGACGGTGTGTGTTGGAGGATATGGTGGTGATGATATGTGTTGGAGTATGTGATGGTGATGGTGTGTGTTGGAGTAGGTGATGGTGGTGATGGTATATGTTGGAGTATAAGATGGTGGTGATGGTGTGTGTTGGAGGATATGGTGGTGATGATATGTGTTGGAGTATGTGATGGTGATGTTGATGGTGTGTGTTGGAGTAGGTGATGGTGGTAATGGTATATGTTGGAGTATAAGATGATGGTGATGGTGTGTGTTGGAGGATATGGTAGTGATGGTGTGTGTTGGAGTAGGTGATGGTGGTAATGGTATATGTTGGAGTATAAGATGGTGGTGATGGTGTGTGTTGGAGGATATGGTAGTGATGGTGTGTGTTGGAGTAGGTGATGGTGGTGACGGTGTGTGTTGGAGTACGTGATGGTGATGGTGTGTTGGAGTATGAGATGGTGGTGATGATGGGTTGGAGGATATGGTGGTGATGGTGTGTGTTGGAGTAGATGATGGTGGTGATGGTGGTGATGGTGTGTTGGAGTATGAGGCGGTGGTGATAAGTGATGGAATACAAAGCTTTACATTGAGTACATGACTGAAATTCAATAATTGAGTACAGGATGTGATGGTGTGTGTGTGTGTGTACGTGTGTGTGTGTGTGTGTGTGTGTGTGTGTGTGTGTGTGTGCGTGTGTGTGTGTGTGTTGTATAATCGATCAGTTAGTGTTAATTTTTTCCCAAATGAAGGTACAGAACTAACTTTAATAATTACACTAGCCGTATTTAACTATCGAACTACAGTTATATATAAAAGGTGTTATTATTATTTTACTCGCTGTAGTCAGTAACCCGTATATAGTTTTTACACAATATATCACTGCAACCACCACTACATAACCCGTAAAAACATCACAACTGTCGACAATACCTCACTGTAGCTATTTTTCACTGCAAATCTTCCCAACCCTGATCCACTAATCTCTATACATCACTGTTACTGCCCCTGCCTCACCACCATAACATAAACTGTATATATATTTTCTCTCAGCAGCTGGTAAGTCACTGAGGCAGTAGAGGTGTAAAGTAACCCACAAAATATGCGGTCATACACCCACACACACAACCATCCAACCCGGATATATATATAACCTCTCTCTGTGTTCCTTCTCATTCCAGCTAGTCATGTTGTGTGACTCGGCCGACGGACATATCACACGAGGGAGCAATACTTATTTTTTGGGGTGTTTTTTTATGATATGTACTTTCGTCATCTTCCCTACAGAGGTACTGAGAATATTTCCATCAAGAATTTACGAGAAAAAAAAATATAATAAACCTGGATTTTATTTATATGACAAAATATATTAAAGTGTCGTGGTTAAGATAATTGTTTTGTTTATGTTTCGAATCAACATTTATGAAGGTGTATAGACTGATCTCTGTCTTAGGTTAACCTAGGTACAATATGACCAAGAGTATAGCCATAAACCTCACTTGGTTTAGCTATATTAGGAGACGTAAAGGTGTATTAAAATATACCTGTCCTATCTGATAATGGCTATGTTAATTAACTCCTCATCTACCTCATTACCGTAATTTACCTGTACATAATAAGTCTTTTGAAATCAACTTATGACTCCGTTTATTTAGTTTTATTGAAGAAAATTATCATAAAATTGAGAAAAAACTGCCTAGCAAATTTTCAAAGCAAAACTCGATCAAAATAAGACGAAAATCTACCGAGGACTTTGACATATTTCACACAACAAAAATTTGGCACTGGCAGCAGACATACACCCTTGGCACTGGTCATAAATAAATAATCCTGGCACTGGCATTAAACTTTCTGGCACTACACTAAACCTTCCGCCTCTGTTATATTTGGTACATTGACCCGAGCGGAACGTAGTGCATAGACTAAGTTGTGTTTGGTAAAGTCGCCCAATCGGTATGAGTGACTGGATCAACACAGGTACAGCAATAACTCGTTCATTGCTGTTTGTATTGGGTCAACAAGAGCCACCAAGGTTAGAGCAGCAGCCAGGTCACCACACACACACACACACACACACGACGAAGGATCTTGACATTTGCTATAAAAAACAATAACAACACTCTCTCATACTTCTTGGCACCGAGGAAACACCTTTTTTCCTCACTTTTTCCTCCTAAACACTTTCTCTACCTTACTACTTTCTCCTCCTTTTTACTTTCTCTACCTTACTACTTTCTCCTCTTCCTTACTATTTTCTCCTCTTCCTTAATAATTTCTCCTGCTCCTTAACACTTTCTTCATCTTGTCGCCAACTGCTGTCTTGACACTCATAATTATCTCACGCTTTCTTTTTTACTTTCTTTTAGTTAACTTCACTTCTTTCCCTTCTCTCCTTATGCATCTCTCTCTCACTCACTCATTCTCTTACTCTCTCTCACACTCACTCACCTCACCCTCATTCTAATTCTCCCTCTCACTCACTAACTCACTTTCTCGGTCTCACTCACTCACCCACACCCACACCCTCATCCATCCACACTCACTCAAGCCACATTCTTCCCGGGTGAAACACTCGGTTACTGCCTCAGGACGCCCTTAAGTATGAGTTACGTTACCTATCTTTTCCTTGTCCATTTCTTACAGTTTTAATATATATTTTTTTTCATCTTACCTTGGTGTATGTATATATATAAACCCGGTACTTGTGTATATAGAATGTTTATATATTTGTATCACCTGAAGATTAGCTCCCCCTAGCTTATTTCACCTGATTATGCATCTTAACCTGACCTAACCTAAATGAACCTAACCTAACCTAAACTAACCTTAATGAGCCTAACTTAACTTAAACTAACCTAACCTTACTGAAACTAACCTTAACCTAACCTAGCCTAACATTGCATAACGTATTAT
>CAUDMG010003559.1:455000-477500 GCA_958450375.1 Homarus gammarus | reverse complement strand
CGCACACAGACTACGCATGCCCAAGACCAAGCCCCAGCCGCTCCCCCAACCTAACCTACGCTTGGAGCACAGTCACCCTCAAGAGTTTGGATAGGGAGGATATCTCACACTGTCCTCTCCTCACCTGCCTCTCTGGTAATGCTTAATGACATAGGGTAATGGCGTAGCTCGTATACAACACCAGAGATTATTATTATTATATATTTTTTTAAGAATTTATGGGAAAGACTGGAATAAGTTATACCTTTCTGGTGTATGTATGTATGTATGTGCAGAATGTATGTGCAAGATGATGAAAAATTAGAAAAAGAACATTTGAAAGAGAGAGAGAGAGAGAGAGATTCAACTCCTCGCCTCAGTTCACTAAACAAATACTAACAAAAACAAACAAGAAAAAGCAAAAACAAATAAAAAGAAATAAACCTGCCCAGAACAAACTCAATTAAGAACTTGTTATTCAGCCGCTGCTCTATACCCAATAAACCTCAAATGAAAACAAAAAGAAAATCCCTAAATTCTTCTAAAAAAAAATTAAAAACGTCCTTAAATACTAATAAATATTCATTAAAAACTTCCCTAAATAATTCATAAAAATAAAATTAAAAACTTCCCTAAATAATAAAATTTCATGAAAAAATTCCCTAAATACTTGTAAAAAAATAAAAATTTCCCTGAATACTTAAGAAAAAATAAAAACGTCCCTAAATACTTATAAAAATAAAATTAAAAACTTTCTCGCCTTCTGAGTTACAATTTTCATCCAGGTAAACCAAAAGACACTTCACACCTCCTCCTAAAATTAAATAAAAGAAAAATTCAATCATATTTTGAGGTCTTATTGAAATTTTTAATACCGTATATATATATTTTTGTTTCTAAACTCGTAAAAAATATCTTAAATTCTTGTATTAATGATGTAAGAAATAAAATGCTTTGTTGGGGAGGTCAATATTATATGATTAATTAATGTCCTTTTAACAGTGATGGAGTGACAACTTTTGTTACTGATCTACAACAACAATAATAATAACACCAACAATAACAACAATGCCAACAACAACAACAGCAATAACATCGAAAACAATAACACCAACAACAATAACAACAATAATAACACCAACAATAACAACAACAATAACAATAACAACAATAATAACACCAACAATAACATCAATAACAACAACAATAATAATACCACCAATAGCAACACAACAATAAACAGAATAACAACAACACAACTCGGATTTAATGTTCTGAGTTAATGGTTGTGTAACACGATGACTTCACCCGGGTTTATGGTGGTCTAATATGACACAGATTTACTCTCTCTCTCTCTTAGAATTCTCTCACTTTTTCTCTCTCTCAGTAGTTCTCTTTCACTTTTTCTCACTTTTCTCTTTCAGTTATTTTCTCTCTCAGCTACTTTCTCTCTCTCTCACTCTCTCAGTTCCTCGGTTATTTTCTCTTTTCTCTTTCTTTCTCTCTCAGCTAGCTACTCTCTCTCTCTCTAAACAGTAACCAGTCTTCACACACACCTCGTCTCATTCAGAAGCTCAGGTGGAGATCCTTGAATATTCATACATTAAGCTTTTCCTCTTAACAGGTGTGTGTGTGTGGGGGAAGCATCTCTCACCTGCTGTTAACACCTCATTCATTCACACTTTCTTTTTTCTCTACTTCCTTTACTTATTATCTTTCTCCCTCTCTTAATTTTTTTGCTCCCTCACTCTGTCTCTGTCTTTCCCCTTCACTCTCATTATCTCTCTCTCTCTCTCTCTCAATGGGAAAGAGCTCGTAAGACACACACCAAAAATACATATACACAAACTATTTAAAAAAACAAAGTACCATTACGGTCTAAACTGCCTCCCCCCCCCCCAAAAAAAAAATATATCAAACAACTGTAATATTTTCTGCCACCATTTATTGTGAGTTTGTGTGGCAAAGTATTTATAACTTTATTTCATACAGTAATATTTTGTTGTGATAAATTCCAATATAAAAAAAGGGCTGTTGTTAAGTTGTTATTATTGTTGTGTTATGTCTAGTTGTTATTGTTATGGATTGTTGTTGTTGTTGTTGTTGTTATATCTATTTACATTGTATTATTGGTCACAGACAAAGACATACATACATACATACATACATACATACATACATACATACAGAGAAAGAGATAGAAACATACACACACACACACACACACACACACACACACACACACACACAAAGAGAATATGCTACCAAAGGCAAAATATAATCCCTTTAAATACCAAAGCAGAGGAAGTGAATAGCTGTAATCTGAATAAGTGATGGGTGATGGCGCTCACAGCTTTGTATTATTAACCGAGGTCAATATACGACTGGTGATGCTGCAATAACTGTTGGCGTTTTGTTTTTGTAGTAACTTTGAAATGTTTTTGATGGTGGTGAAGGGGAGGGGAGAGAGAGAGGGAGGGGGGTGGGGTGGGGGAGAGGGGAAGGGGGTAAGGGTAGAGTGGAAGGTGGGAGAGAGGGGAAGGGGGTGAGGGTAGAGTGGAAGGTGGGAGAGAGGGTATTAGTCCATTTTGTTATTTCTGAAATACACCAAAAAAATTCTGGGATTGTAGGATATTTTTTTTCTTCTCGTTTTTGTTTTGTCGTTGTTGTTATTGTTGTTTTGTTGTTGATATTGTTGTTGTTGTTATTTTCGTTGTTGTTGGTGGTGTTATTGTTGTTATTGTTATTATTATCATTATTATCGTTATTATCATTATTAACCGAATGTTGAACTAACTGGCCAAAGCTTTAATGTTATAGACAGAATAAAGCTGAACTAACTGTTGTAACTGATGGAAGCTTTATGTCCATATGGCTTAAGCTTAATGTTATGGACAGATAAGTATTGAACAACCTAACCAAAGATTAATATTGAAGACAGAATAAAGCTTACCTGCTATAACTGATCAAAGCTTTATATTCATATGGCCTGCTTAGCTTAATATTGTGTCTTGAATAAAAACTGTTACAATATTTTCATTATTTCGTTATATTGTTTGGTATAGGAATTAACACTAAGTTCTTAATTAATGTTGACTGAACAATATTATTTTCCACTACGATTTTTTTGTACAATAATTGACTTTGTAATATTTCTTTTACCTAATTACTTAATGCAATTGATATTACGTTGTTGCGTAGCGGATGTGTAGATGCGCTCCTGCCAAGTCATTTGAATATTGAAAGCAACTAAATACTGTTCAATTTTAGTTAGTTAGTCTAGCATAATAAAATCAATATTTGCCTAAGGTTGATTAATTCAGTTCTTCTCATTTTAATTCCTGTTGGTAAATGAGAAGGCCCAGGTAATCTATTTTATATTAATGAGGAAGATCTGACAACAATGAGAAATGATATTGCCAACCAATCAACGTCAGGTAATCAAAGGCATAATTGAGAGTAGGTAACACTGTCAGCCAATCAACGCCAGGTTCAGGTTTACACGAGCACTCACCTATAAAATCTCTTCGTGTATTGCCAACTAAGATTTTTACCTCAGCGTGAACCGTAAACGAATGGATAAAACTGACTATTTTCTGTGACTGGTGAAGCCATGCAGACAACAGCCGAGGTTCACCCAACAACATTACACCCTCGATAATGTTGTCCACACACACACACACACACACACTCCCTCCCCTCCTCCCCTGAGACAGTGTTACCAGTGGCGGCGACAAGCATCGTTAAGGATATTAGCCAAATAACTTGATAACGTTACCACACTGAGCTGGTAATACTGTTAGCCTGTGTTTTTCCTTCCAGCTTTTACCATAACAAAAATTCTCTTTCTTTTGTGGAGTAAAATAACAGACACACGATGTACTCCTGTCCCACCCCTTCCCCTCCTCCCCTTCTTCTCTCTCACCCCTTCCCCTCCTCCCCCTCTTCTCTCTCACCCCTTCCCCCTCCTCCACCTCTTCTCTCTCACCCCTTCCCCCTCCTCCACCTCTTCTCTCTCACCCCTTCCCCCTCCTCCACCTCTTCTCTCTCACCCCTTCCCCCTCCTCCACCTCTTCTCTCTCACCCCTTCCCCCTCCTCCCCCTCTTCTCTCTCACCCCTTCCCCCTCCTCCCCCTCTTCTCTCTCACCCCTTCCCCCTCCCCTGCCCCTTCACTCCCCCACTCCATCCTCCCCTTCCCGCCCCCCCGAAAAATAATAAGAAGAAAAATCAGTAATTGACTATTTTGTAAAAGTCAAACAAAGGAAGATACGGAAATATTTTTTCCCCAATTTTTTCATTTAACTTTTTAACTTTGAGTGAAAATACTAATGACTGCAAGGTACGTGGTGAGGAGTGTGGAAGGTGGGGGGGAGGGGGAGGTGAGGGGGTGATGGTGGTGAGGTGAAGAGGGGGAGGTGAGGGGGTGATGGTGGGGAGGTGAAGAGGGGGAGGTGAGGGGGTGATGGTGGGGAGGTAAAGAGGGGGAGGTGAGGGGGTGATGGTGGGGAGGTGAAGAGGGAGGAGAGAAGGTAAGGAGGGGGAGATGAAAGGAAGGGGTGATGGTGGGGACGTGAAGAGGGGGGAGGTGAGGGGAAAAGTATGGAAGGGGGAGAGAGGAAGAGGGGGGAGGTGAGAAAGCGAGGAAGGGAAATGGGGAGAAAAAGCGGAGTGTGGAAGATGTGGAGGAGAGGAAGTGAGGGAGGTGAGGGTGAGGGAGGAAGGGTGAGGGAGGAAGGGTGAGGGAGGAAGGATCACAGTATGGACGATATAGAGGAAGGGAGGGGAGGTGAGAAGAAGGGAAGGGAGGAGAGACGAGAGGAGTAAGTGACAAGAGAAACTACTGGTGAGTGACTATTAATTACCGAGTGAGAGTAGAGACACCAACTGAACATTAAAGAAACAATTATACACAAAAGACAAATTACATACCCCGTGTTCCTCCTGCCCCGTGTTCCTACCTGCCCCGTGTTCCTCCTGCCCCGTGTTCCTCCTGTCCCGTGTTCCTCCTGCCCCGTGTTCCTACTGCCCCGTGTTCCTACTGCTCCGTGTTCCTGCTGCTCCGTGTTCCTGCTGCCCCGTGTTCCTGCTGCCCCGTGTTCCTGCTGCCCCGTGATCCTGCTGCCCCGTGCTCCTCCTGCCCCGTGTTCCTCCTGCCCCGTGTTCCTCCTGCCCCGTGTTCCTACCTGCCCCGTGTTCCTCCTACCCTGTGTTCCTCCTGCCCCGTGTTCCTGCTGCCCCGTGTTCCTACTGCCCCGTGTTCCTACTGTCCCGTGTTCCTGCTGCCCAGTGTTTCTGCTGCTCCGTGTTCCTGCTGTTTCGTGTTCCTGCTGCCCTGTGTTCCTGCTGCCCCGTGTTCCTGCAGCTCCGTGTTCCTGCTGTTCCGTGTTCCTGCACTACACCTCAGAGATTCAAAAGCATCTGGTAGACCTTGATCCTGTGAGGCTTTGATATGTTAATAGAAGGCAAACAATAAAGAGATGCCACAGCCAACCAAGACGACAAAGACGGCATCCACGACCAACCACGACGACAAAGACGGCATCCACGACCAACCACGACGACAAAGACGGCATCCACAGTCAACCACGACGACAAAGACGGCATCCACGACCAACCACGACGACAAAGACGGCATCCACGACCAACCACGACGACAAAGACGGCATCCACGGCCAACCACGACGACAAAGACGGCATCCACGACCAACCACGACGACAAAGACGGCATCCACGACCAACCACGACGACAATGACGGCATCCACGGCCAACCACGACGACAAAGACGGCATCCACGGCCAACCACGACGACAAAGACGGCATCCACGGCCAACCACGGCGACAAAGACGGCATCCACGGCCAACCACGACGACAAAGACGGCATCCACAGTCAACCACGACGACAAAGACGGCATCCACGACCAACCACGACGACAAAGACGGCCTCCACAGCCAACCAAGACGACAAAGACGGCATCCACGACCAACCACGACGACAAAGACGGCATCCACGACCAACCACGACGACAAAGACGGCATCCACGACCAACCACGACGACAAAGACGGCATCCACATCTAACCACGACCACGACAAGCAACCACGACAACCACCACTACAACATCGACTCCTACAAACAGCTACGACATACTACCATGACTCCTAGTACAATTACCACTACAATGACGACCTTCACTGGCAACAACGACCTCTACTAGTAGCAACGAAAACTACAAAGACGACCTCTTCCACAACAACGACTCCTGCTGACAATATTTACTTCACAATCAAATACCTTTAACAAGTTTCTATTTCATTTTCTATCTTTCCTTTTTAAAACTCTAATAAGACTTTCCTCTCCTCCCTAGTTTAATCTTCCCTCGTATTCTTGACTGGGTTCATTGTGTTAAGACGGGGAAGTTATGAACCCGACTCGCAATTTACAGTTTTCTATGTAGTGTAATTTGCTGTGAATGAGTCTCGTTGCCGCAGCGGGTTTAGTTTTATGGTTTAATATACAGTAGGTTTAATTTTATGGTTTATAATACAGCGGGTTTAGTTTCATGGTCTATAACAGCGGGTTTAGTTTCATGGTTTATAACAGTGGGTTTAATTTTACGGTTTATAACACAGAGAAAGCATAGTACAGTAGGTCATTCTTATCTCGTTCTTGGATATATATTATAGAGTCACCTGAAGATTAGCCCCCCTCCACCCCAGTTTATTTCACCTGTTGATTAAATATACGAAAGTTATATATGGGGGTAGGGTAGGGTAGGGTAGGGTAGGGTAGGGTAAGGTAAGGTAGGGTAGGGTAGGGTAGGGTAGGGTAGATTTGATTAGATTAGGTTGTGTTAGTTTAGATTAGTTTAGTTTAGATTAGATTAGATTAGATTAGATTAGATTAGGTTAGGTTATGTTAAATTAGATTAGATTAGATTAGGTTAGGTTATATTCGATTAGATTAGATTAGATTAGATTAAATTAGAGTAGATTAGTTTAGTTTAGTTTAGTTTAGATTAGATTAGATTAGATTAGATTAAATTAGATTAGTTTAGTTTAGATTAGATTAGATTAGATTAGATTAGGTTAAATTAGATTAGATTAGATTAAATTAGATTAGTTTAGTTTAGATTAGATTAGATTAGATTAGATTAGGTTAAATTAGATTAGATTAGGTTAAATTAGATTACGTAGATTAGTTTAGATTAGATTAACTTTAAAGATAAAATATAACTTGGTTGGGCTAATCCTGAGAGATCCCTGCAGCTCGTTAACTCTCCCGACCTCCCACAGTGAAGGACAAAACTTGTGAGGTAGAATTCTTGTGAGAGGAGAGAGAGAGAGAGAGAGAGAGAGAGAGAGAGAGAGAGAGAGAGAGAGAGAGAGAGAGAGAGAGAGAGAGAGAAAATTAGAGACCCCCTCCTTCTCCCTCCGTCCCCCTACTCTTCCCCAGTCCTCCTCCTCCTCTTCCTTCCCCACCCCCCTCTACCGTCACTCTCCCCCTCCTCCTACCCCAGTCCCCCCTCCTTGTCCTCCCCTCCCCCAGGTCACCGAGGGCTACCAGGCTTAATTAGCACCAGATTTTTATTATTTTTTTTTTGCCCTCACAGTTTGTCGGACTGTGTGCCCTTGATGGTTGATCTGAGTGAAGCCTTTTGAGAGAGGATAAGAAACTATATGTTGTCTGGTAGTTAGAATATTACAAGATGACGTCACTGGCTGCAAAAAGATTATAATACCTATTTGACCTTTAAGATTATAGACTTTCTTAACGCTAACCTAACTCTAACCTAACTCTAACCTAACGCTAACCTAACCTAACTCTAACCTAACTCTAACGTAACTCTAACCTAACTCTAACCTAACTCTAGCCTAACTCTAACCTAACTCCAACCTAACTCTAACCTAAGCTAACACTAGGTACTATTAGGGTGATGGAGAGAGGCGCTATTCTTTACGTAATCCATTAATATTCACACACGAACAAAAAAATAGTATGCAAAAAAAAAAAAAACATTGAAGTGATATTAATATATTTTTTTCAGAAGATAAAAATTAAAATTCCTTGTACATAATTTAACGAGTATCAGGATTGAAGTGATGTGTGTGTGTGTGTGTGTGTGTGTGTGTGTGTGTGTGTGTGTGTGTGTGTGTGTGTGTGTGTGTGTGTGTGTCCTATATATCACCACAAGATGACAAATTCACAAGTTAAATTTACCATGAGAACAAATACATATTTTTTTTAACTAAACTCGAAGGACAACCAAATTTTTTTTTTCACTCTTCTGTCACCTCGCGGACAAGATCTTTTCCTCACTATTTCACGAAGGAGGACTATTGAAAGTTTTCCTCTCCTCTCAAGTCGCCACAGGACCAAAGTTTGTCCTCATCTAAGTCACCAAAGAGGTACAAGTTCCCTAGGTGAGGCCGTCAGTGAGTGTCCACCACCTTCCTCTTCCCCCTGTCTTCCTCCTGCCCCCCCCCCCCCCTACTGTCTTCTTCCTACTGTCCTCCGCCAGTCTTCCACCTGTTCTCCTCATGTTCGCCTCCTGTCTTCTTGTCCTCCACCTATCCAACACGTCCTCCCCTGTCTTCCTCCTCCTGTCTTCCTCCACCTCACCTGTCCTCTTCCTGTCCTCCTATGTCCTCCCCTGTCGTTCACCTGTCCACCTCATGTCCACCTCCTGTCCTCCACCTCACCTGTCCTACTCCTACTCCTGTCTCCCACCTGTCCTCCTCTCAGCTCTCATGCACCTGAACTTTTAAAATGACCTCAGGTTAATGGGAGTTCTCTCAGCACACCTTTGATGGGCGCTGTGTCATCAGGTTAGGTTAAGTTAGGTTGGGTTAGGTTGGGTTGGGTTAGGTCGGGTCGGGTCGGGTCGGGTCGGGTCGGGTTGGGTTGGGTTGGGTTGGGTTGGGTTAGGTTAGGTTGGGTTGGGTCGGGTCGGGTTGGGTTGGGTTGGGTTGGGTTGGGTTGGGTTAGGTCAGGTCGGGTCGGGTCGGGTCGGGTCGGGTCGGGTCGGGTCGGGTCGGGTCGGGTCGGGTCGGGTTGGGTTGGGTTGGGTTTGTAAATGTCTTGTGTCTTAAAAATTAAAGAAAAAAATATCATAAGGTAAATACTGAGAAGCGGATATTTATACACTGTCAATAAGGTACTGTCCACATGCACTCTGTCTCTCTCTCCTTATTTCGAACCACTATTCCTTCCTTGCATCACCTCACTATTCTTCCCTTGCATCACCTCACTATTCCTCCCTTGCATCGCCTCACTATTCCTCCCTTGCATCACCTCACTATTCTCCCTCCCTTGCATCACCTCACTATTCTCCCTCCCTTGCATCGCCTCATTGCCCAATAAACCTCAATCTTGCCTCCTGGGGTCACAACATTAGGCTGGCCAATCAACGACCTAATTTTTCGTCTCATGGGATCATCTGTCACCTGATTGGTCAAAAGGATCCAGGTAAGTTGTTCGTAATTACATACAGGTATAATTCCTCTCATTAGCTTCAACCGATCTCAAAATTTCTTGTATTAAGTGGTGAATAAGTGTGTGTGTGTGTGTGTGTGTGTGTGTGTGTGTGTGTGTGTGTGTGTGTGTGTGTGTGTGTGTGTGTGTGTGTGTGTGTGTTGTCACGACCTACGCACTGTGACCCGAGCATCAGCTGTGTGGCCAACTGAGTGAGCCAGGTGATGGACAGTGCGTCATCCGTGGTGGATCAAGGAGCCTTTGTCCTAAACTGTGTATGTATGTATGTATGTATTTGTGTGTGTATGTATGTATGTATGTATGTATGTATTTATGCATGTATGTATGTATATGTGTGTGTGTATGTGTGAGAGAGAGAGAGAAAGGGTGAAGGGAGAAGAAGATGGGAGAAAGGGAGGAAAGATAGGAAGGGAGAAAGGGGAGGGAAGGAGAGGGAGAGTGTGAGGGAGAGAAAGAGGATGTTTGTCGACAGTCGTAAGAGGGAGAGGAAACAAGCCTTCGATCCTTGTGGTAGTGGGAGGGAGAGAGAGAGTGGGGCTAGGGGAGAGGAAGGGAGGGAGAAAGTGGGAGGGAGATGTGGGGGAAACAGGAGGGGAAGGAGTTAAGAAGGGAATGAGAGTAGGACAGAAAATGAGGGAATGAGGATGAGAGCGAAGGTGAGAGAAAAGGTATGAGTGAGGGGGGAAGGAAGGAGGTAGGTAAGAGGGAAACACAACACAGTATTACCAAGAACAACAAAACCAAGACCTTCACCTTTGTTTGTGTTGTCCTCATCAACACAATAACAGGTGAATAATAATAATAAACACAAAAGAACTATCATTAATGAAAAAAAAATCACAAAACAAATACATCAATAACTCTCGTGGTTCATGAACTAACGAAGCACCCAAACAAAAACAAACACATGCAAACAAAAATTACACAGCTTCGTTCATGACAATAAAATTTACCACACAAAATATATATATGAGGGAGTATGATTCTCTCGGTAAAATCTGTATGTTTACGAATATTGAAGCTGATGTTTACCAAGGAACACCTGTACTGATAAACATGATGCAAAAAAAAAAACACATTAGTATTAAACGAACTAATGTGACCTGACCTGACCTGACCTTCATTTAAATAATAATTAATCAAGTTAAATGAGCAAGAAATGTCTTAACTGAACCACACACACACACACACACACACACACACACACACACACACACGTCATACAGATCGCGTGTGTACCGGAGACTACACTACAACGGCTACATGAAGCACTAGACACGTTGGACAGTAATTACGAGTTGTATTATGATTTCCCACGAGGCAGACGACACACACACACACACACACACACACACACACACACACACACACACACACACACCGTGGCCCTTAATACACGAAGCTGGAAGAATGTTAGAATGAGTGTATGAACGTAGGAGTATGAGAGGTAATGTTCTCTTATACACTCAGACATACTCATGCTGGCAGTGGTGATAAAAATAAACCAAAATGAAAAAATAAACTCAGCAAACCAAGAAAATCCCTCCCCCCCCCCCAAAAAAAAAAACAATAAAAGAATAAAAAAATAAAACGTTCTTCTTGTACAAACACACGAGAGAAATGGTGTCAGGAATTCAACAATTTTTCACACGTGTTGTCGTCAATATATTCACAGATGAGATGCGCTTCTGATAATCGCCTTATGGAAAACATTGTTTATTTTTCACCCGTGTGTTGTTGAATTATATTAAATGATTTTATTCTCAAGGTTTAATTGTTTATATAAATCACAGTAAGAGCAATGTGTTATAGTCCCTTGATATCGTGAAACCTCCATATACCGGACTTTCTCTAAATAATCCGTTGTTATACCCCCCTGATATAGTAAAACCTCTATATACCGGACTTTCTATCTCCATATAATCCGCTATTGGCAAAATAATAATAAAACAAACATAACAACAAAAGCTTCTACACCAACTGAGGAACTTAAAAGAATTATGCAAATGAGTTGAAATTTGGGATAAACAATTTGTCTGGTTAGGTTAGGTTAGGTTAGGTTAGGTTAGGTTAGGTTAGGTTAGGTTAGGTTAGGTTAGGGTAGGTTAGGTTAGGGTTAGGTTAGGGTTAGGTTAGGTTAGGTTAGGTTAGGTTAGCATACCACTCTCACCTCACAAGGCTCTAAACTTACAGTCATACAAGAATCAGGTAATCAAGTAATCAAGTAAAATAAGTTAAACAACCAATTGAAATTTTATCCTAACTAACGAGACGAACACACGTAAAGCCACACTTCCCCCCCCCCCCCCCCCACACACACACACACAACCACAGTCACTTGGGGGTCATGAGTTGTTTTTCCGACAGACAGACAGACAGACAGGCAGACAGACAGACAGACAGACAGACAGACAGACAGACGCAGAGAGAAATAAATACATAAACAACCGTCTCTAAAAGGTATGTTCTTGGGTGACTGTCTTGTATGGCTCTTGAGTAAAGGGAATTATTACTCATTCATGCTTGAGATGGTGTGGTGTGGTGTGGTGTAGCGTGGTGTGGTGTGGTGTGGTGTGGTGTGGTGCGGTGTAGCGTGGTGTGGTGTGGTGTGGTGTGTGTAGCGTGGTGTGGTGTGGTGCGGTGTGGTGAAATGAGGTGTGGTGTGGTGTGGTGTGGTGTGTGTAGCGTGGTGTGGTGTGGTGCGGTGTGGTGAAATGAGGTGTGGTGTGGTGTGTGTAGCGTGGTGTGGTGTGGTGCGGTGTGGTGTGGTGTGGTGCGGTGTAGCGTGGTGTGGTGTGGTGTGGTGTGGTGTGGTGTGGTGCGGTGTAGCGTGGTGTGGTGTGGTGTGGTGCGGTGTAGCGTGGTGTGGTGTGATGTGGTGTGGTGCGGTGTGGTGAAATGAGGTGTGGTGAGATAAGAGGAGATGTTAAGCCTTCAGGATAACGAGAATGAACATTATCCACTCACTTAACACCTCACTAGGGCACTATAGTGGATCATCATTCAGTACAGCTTCCTGGAGGTACTTCAATAACCCTGTGTGAATGATTGGTAACTCTTCTTAGATCTCTTCTTCAGAACACCTCAAGTCTTCTTCTCCTCCTCCCTCCCTCCTTCTCTCCTCAGTAACGACCCTCCGACCCACTTCATAACACTCACCAAACCACCTCGTAAAGTTATCGTTAGGTTGATTGATACATACAAACTCGTGACCACAAACAATGACAGGGAAATGATACAGCAAGATACGACCCCAGATGTTGTTGTTTTTACCCTGAATAAATTTTTTGTAATAAGGATGAAAATCTAAGAGAGACAGAGAGAGAGAGAGAGAGAGAGAGAGAGAGAGAGAGAGAGAGAGAGAGAGAGAGACGATGTATTGCAAGGATCAATTGCTACTCATCCCTGGAGTAGGAAAACCATCGACGTCAAGTACTGTTTATATATACCAAGTGACATCAATCGTACAATCCTCTTAACATCAAGTGCCAAAAAGTGCCACGTGACATCAGTTTGAACTCCGACATGTAATAGAGCCAGTTAAAAGACCCCACAAGCTCAGAGAGTCAGGTAGCAATAGGTGTTTGGTGGTCTATAAACGAGAGAAATTTAACACAAGAGGGACTTAATGACATTTCCAGGTGCAGGAACTCCTTAATGTCAAGCCCTTGGTGATCTCCTCAGAACAGGTACTTGGGTTTTAAGAGGGCATCATCAAGACCTCTTCTACGAAATGCAGTAAGAAGGTGAGGGAGGGGGCAGAGAGGGGTGTGTGGGGGGGGGGTTAGGGAGTGAGGGGAGGAGGAGAGGGGTAGGGGAGGGGGAGGACGATAGGAAGGAGAGAGAAGGGTGCTGTTCATTGGGTGTCTCTCAAGCCTCGTAATGACACGATAAGTCTATACACACACACACACACACACACACACACACACACACACACACTATTCCCTCCTGCATACTCCGTTATATTAAGGTTTCGTATATAACGGACATCGATTTACTGAATTATTCCCTTCCGTAAAGTCCGTTTTAAGGAAGCTTCACTGTACTGATGCTTATGATAAAAGCAAACAGGTTACAGAAGCCAGACCCAAGCTATTAACCTTCCCTGATATAATAATAAATTACTAGGAAATAAACTTGAGATGCTAACAACTTAGTTTATAGTTATCAAACACATTACCTTACACTAGTGCAAAACTTTCACAACCCACAACACAACATGGTATCGGCACACAACTCACAACACAACCCACAACATGGTATCGGCACACAACCCACAACACAACCCACAACACAACATGGTATCGGCACACAACCCACAACACAATACACAACATGGTATCGGCACACAACTCACAACACATATTACACAACTTACACTCTATTATTAGTACACAATACAACACAACGCACTACACAACACACACAGTTTACAACCCGCAATACAGCACACACAACACTACACACAGTATACAACCAACAACCCACAACACACAACCCGACCCACTGTACACAACACAACACACTCATAACCTCTGAACTATAACATCCAGAATGTAACAACAAAAAATCAATACTCTATTCTTAGGGTTGAATGACTGCATTACATAAACATGAAAATAGACCATAAAAGCAATTTATAACCACAGAACATAGCACTATTTACCCCCTAAAACGGCAACTACATTACAAAGATGAATAGTGAAAGGAAAGATTAAAGTGAACGTATTAGTGAACGTGTTAAAGAGAACGTGATACAGTAAACGTGTTAAAGTGAACGTGTTAAAATGAACGTATTAAAATTAACGCCTCCTTGTGTGAACGTATTCTCTCTCTCTCTCTCTCTCTCTCTCTCTCTCTCTCTCTCTCTCTCTCACATACAATACTAATATAACGATTATGCAAATGACTTCGTTCAGTACACAGGTATATTATTATTATTACCTGGCGTTCAATAGTGGAGAGCTGTTGATTAAAGCGAGCCAAGTTTAATAGTTACCGAGTCTACATGTTTTAATTCGGGTTAAAACACACACACACACACACACACACACACACACACACACACACACAGAGCGTTATAGACACATTGAGTCCGGTGGTAAATTTAGGTAAGACTTAATTAGAAGGGGTGTGATGTGGGCGGCAGGTAATGGTGCATCACTATAATAGATCGATGCACCATTACACCCATTATGTAATATTTTATACAATATTACACACGTGACCTCGTGTTGGGGAGGAAATATTAGACCAGTTTTGGATAGTTTGGTCAAGAAAGATGTTTAGGTGATTATGTTGTTATAGTAACCCGTCCACTTCTGACCTATCACTACTACCACCATTACTACCAGTACTATAACTATCACAACTACCAACACTACTACTACTACCATCACCACCTACTACCACCATTACTACCGCTATCAATATCATTACTAACAGAACTGCTATCACCACCACCAACACTATTACTACCACCATTACCACCAATATCAACACCGCCATTACCACCATTACCACCATTACCACCACCACCACCTCCACCATCACCACCACCACCACCACCACCCTCGTCAGTTCCTCTCCCTTTCCACCTTTACGTCTCCCTGTGTTACTCTCCCCCTTTCTACACCTTTACACTCTCCCTCTCTTCCTCACCCTATCTCCCTCTCTCTCTTCCCCACATATCCCTCTCCTCTCACTCTCTTCCTCACCCTCTGTCTCTCTTCCCCAAACATTCATCTTCCCCTCACCCTCTCTCTCCCTCTTTCCCTCACCCTCTCTCTTCCCCACTCATCCCTCTTCCTAGATTATTCCATGATTTATCAACACCTCCCTCACATCTCACCTAGCACTGTATACACACCTAACCCAATTCCCAATATGACAAGACAAACACGGCAGTTAAAGGGTGTTAGTGAATTGCGTGTGTGTGTGTGTGTGTGTGTGTGTGTGTGTGTGTGTGTGTGGTACAACTAATATTCGCTTAAAGTCAGGTAAAAATCAAGCACCCCCCCCAAAAAAAAAACAAGGCAGCTATCAATCATCCCTAATCTCATCAGAATGTAAACAAATGACGTCATCACCTCAGCATGGTCCCCACACTACCTGGTTCTTGCGTCGTTATTTACGTCTTGTGGGTGCAAGTTTCTCCTCTCTCCTCAGGCGGTGGTGCACAGCCTGCCTGGAACCTCACCTAGTTTGCCCCCTCTTGATGACTAGCCTCCCTGCACACTCACCTGCCTCTACTACACACACCACCTGTCTCTTTACCACACACACACACACACACACCCAGTCTTTGTAGTCCTCCCGCCTTTGATGATAAAAAACAAACTCAGTGAGGATCAGCTGAGTGAGGAATGTTGTCTCTGAGTACTGTTGTTTGTACACGTATAATGAGAGAGAGAGAGAGAGAGAGAGAGAGAGAGAGAGAGAGAGAGAGAGAGAGAGAGAGAGAGAGAGATGGTAGGTATAGGGGTGAAGTTCTTGATATTATATCTAGAGATGTGTTGAGTTGGTGATGTTATACCACAAACACAATACAAACATGACAAACACCACACAAACACCACACAAACATCAGGACAAACCCAAAACGAAACATCAAACAGACACCACAAACATGACACAAATGAAATAACACAAACATCCTAAAAATCACAACACAAATATGACAAACACAACACAAGCATCACACAAACACAACACCACCACCCACAAACAGTCACAAAATCACTCACAATAAAGAGAAACACCTTTACACATACGACAGTCCCTATATATCACTGTACATTAATTTAGACCAATATTTAATAACCATTCTAAACACATTCTCGTGTAAAGGTGAACCATTGATCACCTCACACCTGTGCACATATATTTTTGCTTCGGTAATTACATTTAAAAGGTAAAAACACTGTATATACCTGTAATATAAAAGGTCTTCTCTATTTTAATTCTAAAGCCAGATTAAACACCGGGCCCTTGTGTTGTGTACTAAAGGGGAGCCTCTGAAATATATGTTATTATAAGGCTTAATGCAGGTAAACGTGTTGTTATTGATTGTATTAACCTGACCTAACCTAACCTAACCAAACGCTAACCTAACCAAACGCTAACCTATCCTAACCCAATCTAACTTAACCCAACCAAACGCTAACCTAACCAAACACTAACCTAACCTAACCAAACGCTAACCTAACCTAATCCCAACGTAGCTTCAGGCAGTTAATCATATGAAGGAAAAAAAACAGCGGGGGGGCTAAACTTCATGTGATCCATGTATAGTGACGTAGGTATAAGAGTGTGTGGTGGTGATAGTGACGTAGGTATAAGAGTGTGTGGTGGTGATAGTGACGTAGGTATAAGAGTGTGTGGTGGTGATAGTGACGTAGGTATAAGAGTGTGTGGTGGTGATAGTGACGTAAGTATAAGAGTGTGTGGTGGTGATAGTGAGGTAGGTATAAGAGTGTGTGGTGGTGATAGTGACGTAGGTATAAGAGTGTGTGGTGGTGATAGTGACGTAGGTATAAGAGTGTGTGGTGGTGATAGTGACGTAGGTATAAGAGTGTGTAGTGGTGATTGATTTATGCAGAACACTTCAGCTTGATGGAGATACTGAGGCGGGGAAAAATTATGTCCCTGGTTAAGACAGTTTTCCCCTGAAGGATGAAAACGAATTAATCAGACGAACGACAATATTTTTTCCCCGCCAAGTACGACACTTGTTGGTATTAACTGTATATAGAGATGAAAGTTCGTTATATCGAGGGTTTGTTATATACGAAACTTCCATCTAACGAATTATATAGATGAAAGTCCATTATATCGAGGGTTCGTTATATGTGAAACCTCCATCTAATGAATTATAAAGATGAAAGTACATTATATCGAGGTTTCACTACAAATATAACACCAACGTCACAATAAACAACAAAGTTACAGATTAAAAAAAATAATATAAAGAGATTTTGTAAATAAATATTATAAAACTATACACTAAATATTCAGTGTATTGTATGTTCAATATTTTACAGTAAATATAAAAACCTTATTTAAAACGCTCACCCAACAATACCGACAATAATTACTGCAGTTTTGAGATGAAAATGAAATAGTGGTGTTATTTAGAGGAGCCATGGTTGTTGTTATGGTAGTAAAGGTCAAGAGGTAGTAATAATGACGCAGAGTATATTAGCCACTCAACGAACGAGGAGCGATGACGACAGAGTGAATATCAGCCAATCAGCGAGAATGGCGTAATGATGACGTAATGTATATCAGCCACTCAACGAACGTGGTGTGTGATGACGTAATGTACATCAGTCAATCAACGAACGAGGAGCGATGACGACAGAGTGAATATCAGCCAATCAGCGAGGATAGCCTAATGATGACGTAATGTATATCAGCCACTCAACGAACGTGGTGTGTGATGACGTAATGTACATCAGTCAATCAACGAACGAGGAGCGATGACGACAGAGTGAATATCAGCCAATCAGCGAGGATAGCCTAATGATGACGTAATGTATATCAGTCAATCAACGAACGAGGAGCGATGACGACAGAGTGAATATCAGCCAATCAGCGAGCGTAACGTTTGATGACAATGAATATCACCCAATCAAAGGGCGTCTAACAATTTATGACCACGAATCAATATTTATTTTTGAGTTTGTAAAGTATACATAATATTAATACACTAAAAGCCATACTAATATGTGTTGGATAATTCTTCTGGAAGGATCTAGCGTCGAATGTTCTGCCGCCTAATGAGTCGTTCAGTATTTAAATTGATATATTATTGAATCGTTTAATATATACATAAATATATACATACATACTTACATACATACATACATACACTTATAGGTACGAAAACAACACCCAAAAATCCCAAAACACTTTAACTAAAACTTACCAGAGTGAGACGACTTGTGATGTTGACGAAGGCCATTTAAATTATTCTGATAACTGTTGTGTTTCAGTAAATGTCATCACTTTATCCTCTCTCTCTACAATACAATCACTTTATGTAGTTATTTCACACTCTAGGGGATCACAATGGTGTCCTTGAGAGATAATTCGAAAAGGAACAATAACGCCACGACCATCACTCACAGAAATGGACTAGACGAGCGGGGAGGGAGGGAGGGACGAGTGGGGAGGGAGGGAGGGAGGGAAGGACGAGTGGGGAGGGAGGGAGGGAGGGACGAGCGGGGAGGGAGGGAGGGACGAGTGGGGAGGGAGGGAGGGACGAGTGGGGAGGGAGGGAGGGACGAGCGGGGAGGGAGGGAGGGACGAGCAGGGAGGGAGGGAGGGAGGGACGAGCGGGGAGGGAGGGAGGGACGAGCAGGGAGGGAGGGAGGGACGAGCGGGGAGGGAGGGAGGGACGAGCGGGGAGGGAGGGAGGGAAGGACGAGGGGGGAGGGAGGGAGGGAGGGACGAGCGGGGAGGGAGGGAGGGACGAGCGGGGAGGGAGGGAAGGACGAGCAGGGAGGGAGGGAGGGAGGGACGAGCGGGGAGGGAGGGAAGGACGAGCGGGGAGGGAGGGAGGGACGAGTGGGGAGGGAGGGAGGGACGAGCGGGGAGGGAGGGAGGGACGAGCAGGGAGGGAGGGAGGGAGGGACGAGCGGGGAGGGAGGGAAGGACGAGCAGGGAGGGAGGGAGGGACGAGCGGGGAGGGATCCTGTATATAAAGGCCGCTCGGTAAAACATTTTGGTAGCTGAGCTTAATATTACATACATTAATTAACTATCCTGATTATCATAATATTTAACATATATATAATTTATTTTAATGGATTTATATTCATTTGTAAGTTAAAGTGGAGTTTAATTTATGTTTTGTGTACATAGAAAATGTTACATGGATAAACGCTTGGTAGAGAGAGAGACACGGGTTAAATAATTCCAAAATAAGTGAGGGTATTATTTACAAATCTGACCAACTTTCAAAATCTCACTAAATACAAAAGAAACTACAGAATATATTATAAATTTAACACCATCTGGAATGTAAAATTATCATACATATATATTGAACCTCTTGAATCATATGAAGATCAAACACCTAAGCTTACCTTACCTGTATGACTAATTTAATTTACGCTACCTGGGGGGGATTAAGTTAGGTTCAGGTGATAAATTAACAGGTGAAATAAGCTAGGGTATCTAATTTTCAGGTAAATCAAGGTCTTATGCAGGATAAAAGCTACATATTAGTCACATAATCAGATGATCACCAGATATGATTGCCCAGAACATCATATAAGGAAAGTTATTATTGCCCACCACGATACAGGGGGCAGGAGTAATTACCCATGATATAATAGAGAGGCGGGTAATGTACTGTACCCGGCAGATATCACTACATAATACTCTATCAGGTATTACAGGTAGCCGCTCGCTCACCTGTCCAGATTAGAGGATTAACTCATTATCTTCTCGTGTGGAACCTTGCCTCTGGTGGGGTGCTGTGGTGGTAATGGTGGTAGTGATGGTATGGTGGTGATAGGTTGTGGTGGGGTTGTAGAGTGGTGGTAGCGGTGGTGGTAGGAATGGTGGTGATGGTAGTGATGGTAATGGTGGTGGTGTGGTAGTAGTGGTGATAGTAATGGTAGTAATTGTACTCCACGGTGAAAATAAACTCGAGTTAGAACAAATATTAAACACGAAGGAAAAAAGTATTAAAAGTTTACTTACATAAAATAAATGACCACAAAAAATAAAAGATCACCAAAATATAATCCAAATTTGAGGTAAAATCCATTAGTAAGTTTTCTACAACTCCGTAATTGTCTTCCATTAAGCTAACTCACACCTGGCAGAGCTCATTTATTACCTGTTAAGAGAGTGAGTCATTAAGAGGTCGTTGTAAGACTGAGAGGTCATGTCTTGGTCACCTACACGACACGTCTCTCGCTGAGGACCTGTGACATGGATCAGCTTGTTTCGTCTGAAGGTTAACTACTCTAACGCTAACCTAACTTAACCTAACTCTAACTTAACATAACCTAACTCTAACTTAGAGAGAGATGGTGAGAGATACTAGAGACAGGTAGAGGGAGACGTCTTCATCTACGCTGGTGAATCTGTTTGTTGTCACTCCACCTCAGTTTTTACCAACAGTTCCAACAGTTGGTTAATTCTGAACCTAAAATCGATAAATGAGTTTTGATATTAATTGATTTTAATATTGTTTTGTCTCTATGTATTTTTATCGCGTTTATAACTTTAATTAGACAAGTAGTTAATGTTATTGTTTCTTTGTATTTATGTTACTAGTAATAATAAACTGACAGTAATGCGTCCCCCTCCCCCCCCCCCCCCCTTGGACAGATGTGCTCCTGGTGAACAGTAAGATGCGGACGAATCCCACCGGTAACAATGTGGAGCCTCAGCCCATGGGTATGACAGATTGGGGGGTGTTCTCCTCCAAGGGCCCACACTTCGCCCCCGACTCCCCCAGGCACGTCACAGCTGCTGTCGGCGCCCCTGCCCACGTCCCCTGCAAGGCCAGAAACCTCGGCTCTAAGTCGGTGAGTGAAGTTGTTATTGTTGATTTTTTCTCGCATTTAACGGACCTTCGATATAACGGACTTTCAACATTACACATATGACTCTTTTAAACTACATGGAATTCCAGGAACCTAATTTAACCTAAAAATCTAACCTAACTTAACCTAATCTAACCTAACTTAACCTTAGCCTAACCTAACCCAATTTAACTTAACCTAACTTAACCTTAACCTTAACCTAACTTAACTTAGCCTAAAACTAACTTAACCTAGCCTAACCTAAACCTGACCTGACCTAACCTTAATCGAACCTAACCTAATCTAACCAAACCAAGCGAGGAATTGTATAGCATTATCTTCTCTAGTTTATATTTTGTTTATTTATTCCTAATTACGAAGGTGATAAAGAATACACCTTCACCACCATTAACCACCACTACTACCACCAACCACTACTACCACCACCATTAACCACCACTACTACCACCAACCTACTACCACCACCAACCACAACCACCAACCCACCCACCACCACCACCCACCACCATCACCACCACCACCAACCCACCCACCACCACCACCACCACCCACCACCACCAACCACCACCACCACCATCACCACCACCACCACCACCCACCACCAACCCACCCACCACCACCACCCACCACCATCACCACCACCAACCCACCCACCACCACCAACCACTACTATCACCACCAACCACAACCACCAACCACCACCACCACCATCACCACCAACCACCACCACCACCACCACCATCACCACCACCACCACCACCCACCACCAACCCACCCACCACCACCACCACCACCCACCCACCACCACCACCAACCACCACCATCACCACCACCACCACCCACCACCACCACCATCACCACCAACCACCACCACCACCATCACCACCACCACCACCACCCACCACCAACCCACCCACCACCACCACCCACCACCACCACCACCACCCACCCACCACCCACCCACCACCACCACCAACCACAACCACCAACCACCACCACCACCATCACCACCAACCACCACCACCACCACCACCACCACCACCCACCACCACCACCACCACCCACCCACCACTACCACCACCACCACCACCACCACCATCACCACCACCACCACCCACCACCACCACCCATCACCACCACCACCACCAACCACCACCACCACCACCACCCACCACCAACCCACCCACCACCACCATCACCACCACCACCACCACCCACCACCACCCACCCACCACCACCACCCACCACCACCACCACCACCACCACCCACCACCACCACCACCCACCCACCACCACCACCACCCACCACCTGGATATTGATAAGCAGACGTTGTCCCTCCCTCATTACCACACACCCTCATAATACCTCATGTAGACCCTGTTCTTCTGTCTCTCAGCTCCCCCATTAATTATCGAGTCCCTCATCCAGGATATATGGCCTTACCTGAGGGAGGAG
>CAUDMG010003559.1:330000-447500 GCA_958450375.1 Homarus gammarus | reverse complement strand
AACCTAACCTACCATAACAGGTGTTGGTGAAAGTATGGAACAAGGGAGTACAAATGAATCACCTTTTTCATAAATAAATAAATAAATAAATAAACATAAATATTAGGACTCATCTTACACAATATAATGCACTCACCTCAACCAAAACTCCTCCTTCTGCGTCTCCTACAGGTGTCGTGGATCCGTCACAGGGACCTACACGTTCTGACGGTGAGCTCCTTCACCTTCACCAACGACGAGAGGTTCTCAGCACACCGGGACCCTGCTACAGGTGACTGGGTGTTAGTCCTTCGTCGGCCACAACCTTCAGACTCCGGCTTCTACGAGTGTTCCATCTCCACCAAACCTGTGACAGCCATCAGTGTTAAACTCGATGTGGTTGGTGAGTACATGGTGGTGGTGGTGTGTGTGTGTGTGTGTGTGTGTGTGTGTGTGTGTAGTTCTTTACCTTACATACATAACCTCTGTAAGTTATTGTGTGTGAGTGTGTGTGTGTGTGTAGTTCTTGACCTTACATAAATGACCTCTGAGATTAATTTACATATTTTGTTATAAATATTTACATTTGTGATCAGAACATATTTTTTTCCCCCTTGAATTTAATCAATGGAATACATTAATACATTTGTTTCATGAACGAGAAGAAATAATTTATACACCATTCAAATAGTTCACATCAATTGACTTCTCTTGAAAGGGCTTTTAAAAATATTGTAACTTTTTTCCACCGCTTATAAAAACTCAATAGCATTAAATCACTGCTCAATATTGTCATCCACATTGCATTAATATATCCAATGGACTCTTAAAACGTCTTACTGGCACACATAATGACTTAAAACTCAATCTTTCGTTTTTTAATCAAAATACTGAAGTCAATTCTCTCAATAGATCGTATATAAATATTATTATACAGTAAAACCTCTATATAACGTACTTCTCTCCATATAATCCGTTAAATGGAGGGTTCACATACAATGGATATAACGGACTTTCATCTTTATATACTTCATTACCTGGAGGTTTTCAGCATATAACGGACCCTTAATATAACGGACTCTTTCTCTCCATATAGTCCGTTAAATGGAGGTTTTACTATATATCCCTTAATTAAGATGGTCTATATTATACATCTCACTGATGAGGCAACACTTGATATATTATGAGACAACAAAGGAGAGTTATGAGCTTGTGAGAATATACGTCGGGGCATCTGTTACGCTAATGACCCTTGTGAGTCATATACGAGGACCCGAGAGTGGGGGTGAGATCAGGACCAAGGTAATTAGTAGCAGGTGTAAGGACAAAGGTAATCATCAGGTGCAATGCAAAGATATAATCAACAACAGCATCAATCATCATCACCATCATCATCATCATCGTCATCATCACCCGTTCACTATTACAACAAAGACTCATCATAATACCGCCTCTCACAACACCCTCTCACGTCCAGGATTATTATAACACTTCATTTCCTGAGCGAGGGATGGTTGTTTGTGTGTGTGTGTGTGACGTATGAGTGACGTATAAGTGACGTGTGAGTGACGCCTTGGATCCCACTGAGTCTTGTGTAGAGTGACAAGTGAAACGTGATGAAACAGCAGTGGTATACGAGGCTAGTGAGTGAAACATGTTTGTTTTGTCTTCTTCTTATTCTTCTTCTTCTTCTTCTTCTCCACTTCTTATTTTCTTCTTCTCTTCAATTCTTTCTTCTCTTCATTTTCTTCTTCTCTTCATTTTCTTCTTCTTCTTCTTTTATTCACTTCTTCTTCATCTCCTTCTCCTCTTTCTTCTTCTCCAACTCCTCTCCTTCGTCTTCACCTCCTCCTACCTCTCCAAACACAACACAGACACACAGACAGACAGAAGGACAGACAGAGAGACAGACAAGAAGATTACCTGGACCACAATAATACCCAATCTCCAGGTAAGGTAAAATAATATATTGGAAAGACAAAGGTGATATTTATGGCCTGACGGGACGAGACTGACACACGAACGGACAGACGAACGGACAGATAGACAGACAGACAGACAGACAGACAGACAGACAGACAGACAGGCTCAATCATCTTGCACCAACTCCAGACGAACAAATTTCTGCCTCCTTAACTTTTTAGAGTGATAAGTAATTCTTCTTTTACCCCCTGAGTCCAAAACTTGTGTATGTTATTATGTGAGTCAATAGTTGAGTGCGTGGTGAGTCAGAGGGTCAAGAATTAAGCTGAGTCAATGTTTTAAGTGTTAGTCAATAATCACTTAACCTAATCCAATCTAATCTAACCTAACCTAACGTAACCAAACATAATTTAATCCAATATACGCTGGGGTGTCTAATTTTCAGGTGATTCTCCTACTCTCTTCCTCCTCCCCCTTTCTTCACCCTCTCTTCCCCTTTCCTTTCCTCCTCCTCCCCCTTTCTTCACCCTCTCTTCCCCTTTCCTTTCCTCCTCCTGCTTTCTTGCCCTCCTCCTCCTCTTCCCCCCCCCTCCTCTCTTCCCCCTTCTCCCCTCCCTTCTCCTCCAATACTTCAGGCTATCCTCTCCATTTCTATCCATTATTTATCCGTCTTGTTTTTCCACCCTCTACCCTCCTCCACCCGCTCTCTACCCTCCCCCACCCACCCTCTACCCTCCCCCACCCACCCTCTACCCTCCCCCACCCACCCTCTACCCTCCCCTTCTCTCACCTGCCCTCAAGGGAGTTTGTGTCTAGGTACTCGATAGACCGCAGCCCTCAGGAGACCCGCTGGGCTGAGAGCTGATGAGGAGCTTGAGTGGTGGAGAGCTGCTAAGGGAGGAGGAGTGATGAGAGAGGTTGGAGGATGACTAGGGTGGGTGGAGGTGGTACTAGAGAGGGTGGAGGTGTACTAGAGGGTGGAGGTGGTACTTGAGAGGGTGGAGGTGTACTTGAGGGTAGAGGATGACTAGGGTGGGTGGAGGTGGTACTTGAGAGGGTGGAGGATGACTAGGGTGGGTGGAGGTGGTACTAGAGAGGGTGGAGGTGTACTTGAGAGGGTGGAAGCAGTTCTAGAGAGGGTGGAGGTGTACTAGGGAAGACGACTCACCCACTCAGGAAGACAGTTGAGGCGGAAGGAGTCAACTGAGTGGTGATCAAAGGCGAGTTAACTACACGATGAACTAGTGAAGAGGAAAGGGTAGTCGGGCGAAGTGAGTTTGGAGGAGAAACAGAGGATTAAACTGTTATTTGATTTAGACGTGGTTTGGAGGAGGGGGAGGAGGGAGAAGAACGAGGAGGAAGAGGAGGAAGAGGAGGAGGTGGCAGAAGAGGAGGAGTGGGAGGAGGGGAGAAAAGGAGAGGGAGAGGATGAGGAAAATGTGAGGGAGGCCAAGGAAAGCAAAAGGTAGGGTAGGTTAGGTCAGGGTTAGGTTAGGTTAGGTCAGGGTCACACAGGCGTGATAGATGACCTCCCTCCACCATATATCACACTAGATGCCCCCATTGTTTACCCTGATCTAGTGTTATCATTCATACTGTTTAACGATAGTTCCCTACTTCTATAACTAATGACTGTAGTTTGACCCTAAATTAACTAACTGGTGAGTGTGTTTGTCCGTTTGTTTATTTGACTGTGTGAGTGTGTTTGTGTCGGTGTGAAAATAAACATTCACTTTGTATAGCTGTTAAGAGAGACTTATATCACATTCTACTGTTGACATTCTCTAGAGGGTCAATCTCTCTATTTCTTCTCTCTAAAAACATCTCTGTCTCTCTCTCTCTCTTGTCTCTGTCTCTTAGCCTTTACAAAAATCTCTCAGTAGTCTCACGAGTCTCATAAATTCTCCAGAGACTTTCGTGTTACTTTAAGAATCCTCATGATGCCTCCAAAATGGGTCTTGGTAATCCCAGAGGCTTATATTACTAAGAGAGATATGAGTATTATATCTTTTTTTGTTCAGGACCTTCCGGGAACTCCTAGTACTTAAGGCGGGAAGCTCTATATTACCGGGGACACGTCATAACCTCAGGGTATTATTGGTTTATTTAGACTTATTTTAGAAATTTAATACGTGTGGGTGATAAGAGGCCCAGGGTGAATTCTATACCCCCTCCTCCCCCCTCCCGAGGTTACTAGATACTAAGGCCAACCTCCAGGAGCCAGTGAGGTCTTTGGAACCAACCTCCAAGGGGCCAGGAAGACCTCCACCAACAGCCCGCACGGTCAGAGGCACCCCACCAACCTCCTCCACAGGCGGTAGCGAGGAGGCCCAGCGTGATGGTCGCCGTGATGTGAATTTCAAGCAATGTTTTCCTCCCTCCTTCACCTCCAACTTTTACCGAGGTGTTTAAGAGGATCATGAAGTGTGTGTGTGTGTGTGTGTGTGTGTGTGTGTGTGTGTGTGTGTGTGTGTGTGTTGTCATTATTGGGGTATATCTGTCTGTATATCACAACAAAATAAATAAAAACACCTCTACTATTTCAGTGAACAACATGAAGCTCCTTGTACCCAGAGTCAGGGAGACCAAACAGAACAGATGTAGTCACGGTTTTCACTTTCAGTATAATCCTTCAGGTGTCAGTACTCATCGACCACAGCTGGGAACACACACTTGTTTCTTACAGTGTACACGGTGGATTACGTACACGTCTATGAATACACAACACCATCAATGCACAACTGGCAATATAGCCGATAGTGTGACGTCATCTGCCCCCTACACATCAACTTTTTACACATACTAACCTAACCTAACCTAACCTAACCTGCGTGTGTCTGTATGTATGTCTGTGCGTTCTATCATATTAAGATTACAGTAATCCTCATACTAATGCTCTGTTCTCACTTCACAACCCATTACAACTTACAGCAAAGTGTCAATAGCTAAAGCGGATTACTACACTACATTAACACTAATACTAAACCTATTAAAACACATCACAAGGCGTCATCTCTCTCTCTCTCTCTCTCTCTCTCTCTCTCTCTCTCTCTCTCTCTCTCTCTCTCTCTTTCTCTCTCTGATATTCCTCGTAAGCGACCCTATAACTATTTAACCATCTTAACTTAAAACATTATCTTAAGTCCATTAACTTATCATTAAACTTTGACAAAATAGTATATAAACTTCGGGTTATAGATAGTTAACAAAAAAAGTTGTGTTGTTAGTTTATAAAGAAGTATATTGGGAATTTTACAACACGTCGGGTGATGGAGATTTTTAAAAATGATGCTGAATTATTTATCTCGTGTCCGCAATTTTAATTCAGGTTTATGGGGCTGCTGCAAAAGTTGTCTTTTTTTTTTTTTTAAATATTTAAACTTTGCGCATAACAATTAGGTAAAACTTAGCCACCCACCAGCTCCACGGCCTCAAGCACACACACACACACACACACACACACACACACACACACAAGCACGGCGGCACCATTCTTCTTGATGGAATGTAAACACGATATAGTCAGGAAGGCAGGGAGAAGCTTCGGTGAAGACTAAGGAATATATTTCTGGGGGTGTAAGGCAAACCTAACCTAACCTAACTTAACTTAACCTAATCTAACCTAACCTAACCTAACCTAACTTAACTTAACCAAACCTAACCTAACCTAACCTAACTTAACCTAACCTAACCTAACCTAACCTAACCTAACCTAACCTAGCCTAACTTAACCTAACCTAACCTAACCCACCACCAGGTAACCCTTAAGCAGGCTATTCAATGTACAATAGTCTATAGGTTAATGTTATCAACCCTGACTCAGTAACCACTATAGTGAAGGTTAATGTTATGTACCAGTGTGTGTGTGTGTGTGTGTGTGTGTGTGTGTGTGTACCACTACTATCACCACTCACCTTTAACACCAAATAACTCCAGTACCTTCCCCCCTCACTTACCTCACTTGCTTCACCTCCCCTCACTCACTTCACCTCCCCTCACTCACTTCACCTCCCCTCACTCACTTCACCTCCCCTCACTCACTTCACCTCCCCTCACTCACTTCACCTCCCCTCAATCACTTCACCTCCCCTCACTCACTTCACCTCCCCTCAATCACTTCACCTCCCCTCACTCACTTCACCTCCCCTCACTCACTTCACCTCCCCTCACTCACTTCACCTTCCCTCACTCACTTCACCTCCCCTCAATCACTTCACCTCCCCTCACTTGCCTCACCTCCCCTCACTTGCCTCACCTCCCCTCACTTGCCTCACCTCCCCTCGCTTGCCTCACCTCCCCTCACTTGCCTCACCTCCCCTCACTCGCCTAACCTCCCATCACTTGCCTCACCTCCCCTCACTTGCCTCACCTCCCCTCACTTGCCTCACCTCCCCTCGCTTGCCTCACCTCCCCTCACTTGCCTCACCTCCCCTCGCTTGCCTCACCTCCCCTCACTTGCCTCACCTCCCCTCGCTTGCCTCACCTCCCCTCACTTTACCGCTACATTAATAAGATTATTTCTGATTGGATATTGGACACAAATTTCAGTGCTTAGGCAAAGTTGCTGTTGGGAATCAAAGGCAAGACCTAGTACACACACGCACACACGCACACACACACACACACACACACTAGTTATAAAAAGTCTTCCATCAAATACCAAGTCAATCTCTCTCTCTCTCTCTCTCTCTCTCTCTCTCGCTCTCTCTCTCTCTCGCTCTCTCTCTCTCTCTCTCTCTACGACATTTAACTTCAAGGTATATCCTGTACACGAGAACACACTTGTATAATCCCTTACTCCAGCTAAACGATCCAATATGGCGTTTCAACCACTACATATTGGGAAGTAGTGAAGTATTAAGTGGTTAAAATATAGCTACATTTATCAGGTGTTTACGATCACTGACGCTCAGGTAAATTATTATCGTTCAAGGGTGGAGTCTGATTACATTACCTTCATAACTCAGGTGTTGTGGCCAGGTGTATTAGTGATAATACTTACATTATTACTGCTATTATGAAGGAAATTATTATCTTATTACTACTACTACGAATACTACTACTACGACTACTACTACTACTACTACTACGACTACTACTACTACGACTACTACTATTACTACTACTACACAACTTATATATCCATTTATCTGCTTTAACACACACACACACACACACACACACATCCTCCACCAACCCCCCACCACCACCCCACTCCCCCTCTCCTCCCCCACCACATCCCTCTCACACCCCCACACACACCATCCTCCCCCGTGTTCTCAGTTCCACAATCTCACTCATAATACTGTATATAATTAGAAGGTAAATCTCATCTTAGCTATTACGATCACACCATTACGAGCCAGAGGTCGTTAAGGCTACTGACACCCAAGTTAATACTTTTTCTCTGCCTTCCTCTTGCCCTAAACTTTGAGAAAATACCAATAACTTTTTTTTTTTAATTTCAAGTTTAATAATTTGAGTTGGTGAGGTTTTTTCCGCTGTTTATTTTTTAATTATTATTTTTTCCATATAAATTAATGGAGTCAAAATGATCTATGTGTTTGTTATGTTTTATTGTACTTTAAGGGGATTTTTTTTACCTGTTGCTTATTTCACCTGGTGATTAATAATTAAGAAGCTATGAGTGTTAGGTTAGGTTAGGTTTGTTTGTGGGGGAGTGTGCGTGTTTGTGTATGAGAGAAGTGTTTGTGGGGGAGTGTGCGTGTTTGTGTATGAGAGAAGTGTTTGTGGGGGAGTGTGCGTGTTTGTGTATGAGAGAAGTGTTTGTGGGGGAGTGTGCGTGTTTGTGTATGAGAGAAGTGTTTGTGGGGGTGTGCGTATATTTATGTGTGCGTAAGTATGTGTATATGTATATATGTATGTATGTATGTATGTATGAATGTATGTCTATTTATATATACTGTATGTGTGTGTTTGAGGGTATGTGTGTGTGTGTGTGCGTGTGTGTGTGTGTGTTTGAGGGTATGTGTGTATATGCGTGTAGTGGAATGTATGAGGCGTGTGCATATGTCTGTAGGTCGTTCTTACACGGACAAAAAATAAATCATTATACAACAGTATGAGCAACCTAGCCATCGCGACCCAAGACTTGTGTCCACGGGTCTGCCTCAAGACACACTGGAGCTGATGTGTAATTAAGTGAAGCGGCTCACGACCTACACTGAGTCAGTCTTCACGATTATGCTGTTTAAAACTTATAATACCCAAGACGAGGCTTGTGATGTGGCCTGTTTGCTAGACACGACCAAGGGATCTTTTTACCTGCATAATAGTTCACCTTGTTGAGTTTACCTTCTTTTTGTTATTGTTTACGGGGAACAGCCCTAGGCACCATAGGGGGTGATAAAATAAGAGTAAAATGAAATTGAAAATAGAAAAGAAAAGGATTATATTAATCTACACCACGAAGATGCCGGAAAACCAGCTTTATGAAGTGAAAAATTGTATAAGTATGGAAACACAGAAGAAGGCAGAGCATTCCACAGTTTGGCTGTGTGAGGAAAGAAGGATGTACTGTAACGGGTTATTCTCGCATGACCGACATCCACAGAGAAACGGTGGGCACCGCGGACAAGACGTGTGTTACGAGCCTTGCCGACGGTACACAGGATGCCAAACCCACCGAACATTGCCCGATAAAGTCCCTGAAAAAGAGAGAGAGTGAAGCAACATTGCGGCGAAGAGAAAGGGAAGAAAGGTTATGAACTAAAGGAGGAGAGTTAATAAAACGAAATGCCTTTGATTCCACCCTATCTAACAGTTGGACAGAAGAGCCACCCCAGATATGAGAGTAACACTCCAAGTTAGGATGAATGAATCCCTTATATACTTGAAGCAACTGCTCAGGAGTGAAGTGGCTACAGCATCTGTACAGCATTCGGGAGGCAGCTTTAGCAATGTTGTGGATGTGTGGCTTCCATGACATATTAGAGGAAATGGTGAATTTAGCTGATTGAGTTTACCTTGATTACAGTTTACCTTGATTACAGTTTACCTTGATTACAGTTTACCTGGATGATAGTTTACCTGGATGATAGTTTACCTGGATGATAGTTTACGTGGATGATAGTTTACCTGAATGTCAGTTTTCCTGGATGACCACCCAAACAACACTACTGATGACTGTGACAATAATCCCTGAATGGTCCAACATATTAAAAATATAATAAATCCTAACCTAACCTAACCAGCTGGATACGTACACTAATGGCCAGTTAGATACATTGACAACATTATTGAAAATCTCCTCCAATGTTGCGTCCCGACAAGGCCACAGAATTTAGTACAAAGGAAAGGAAATTACTTGTCGGAAACCAAAACAATATAGTGATGGATGGTGGACAGTAGCCAGGGAGGTCTGCGTCAGTGTTTCTCGTCACCACCTGTTCCTCCTCCAGCAGTGTTGTGTTGTGTTGTGGTGTGTTGTGTTTGTACAGGGTGAAGTTGTTCCGTTTCGTCACTTGTAGCGCCACACCATACATCACACACCACCACAACACCAACACCACACATCACTCACCACCACAACACCAACACTACACATCACCCACCACCACAACACCAACATCACCACACACCACCACAACACCAACACGACACATCACCCACCACCACAACACCACACATCACCCACCACCACAACACCAACATCACCACACACCACCACAACACCAACACCACACATCACCCACCACACAAGACCCTCCTGGTGGTGGTGTGGCGTCCTTCAGGGTGACAGCTCTCCACCGCTACTGTTTGGGGTAAGAAATATGAAAGATAAGAGATGGATAAAGGGATTAATTAGTCCCTTGCCTTCCCTTAACTCCTTGCCCTTTCTCCGACCATTCATTGCCCATTATCCAACCCCTCGTTGCCCTTCTGTGAACCCTCCTTGTCCATTCCTTGCCTTTTCTCCTATTTCTTGCTCTTCCCCCTACTTCATCCTTAGATAACAACCCCCCCCCCCATCCCTCCTACATGGGTAACTGGAGGATGTGAATAGATAAAGAGAGAAAAGGTTAAGTATTTCTTCTCACCTCCTCCTCCTCACCACCGTAATTCTAAGTCACTATTTACTGGTGAAAGAGACCAACTATAAGTCTCTGGTGTAGGTGATCTTGGTGACGCCGAGGGAGAGTGAAAGGTTCTCTCTTAACTCAGATAATTAAACCATTTTTTTCCCCTTCCCACAGGACGAGTAAAAGTTGGCTCCGGGTACTTTTGAAGTTGTGAATCTAATTAGCATATTATTTAAGGCAAAACTAGCGTGAAATTATCTGTGGGAAAAAAGTTAATGAAAAAAAAAAAATAGAGAAAAAAATATTGTATTGAAAGTATTTATAGATGGATATTATTTTATATATTATTAATTGTGTTTAATGATAGAAAAACCAAAGAGACAGGTGTGTATAAGCAAGGTCAGGTGTAAGCCGTATTCTTATATATTATGGGTGACAGGTGTGGGATTATTCTTATATGCCAGGTGTATATAAGCAGGTGTGGTCTGTTTCCTCCCTACAGTCCCGACGGCGGAGTTGTTGGGTGATGGAGGCGGGGTCTACCTGGATCGTGGGAGCACCTTGAATCTCACCTGTGTCGTCCACTTCAGTCCCACGCCACCTGAGTTCATTCTCTGGTACCACCGTGAAAAGGTATGATACTCTCTCTCTCTCTCTCTCTCTCTCTCTCTCTCTCTCTCTCTCTCTCTCTCTCTCTCTTACAACTGTTAGTATTCTCTCTAGTGTTATGTGGTACTTATGTTTTGTCTAGAGTGGTGTGTGTGTGTGTGTGTGTGTGTGTGTGTGTGTGTGTGTGTGTGTGTGTGTGTGTGTGTGTGTGTGTCCCCTAAGCCATCGTCCTCAAAGGTCATTCCAGGTATCAACACAAACAAGAAATTACGTTTATATAAGATTATGTCAACACAGAGAGAGAAGATTCAATGAACACACACACACACACACACACACACACACACACACACACACACACACACACACACACTACTAAGGTCAGACAGATGATACACCCACGGCCACTAAGGAGATGCCAGGCTGAATAATACAGAGGGAAAAGGAAGGTCGTCTTTTGATATCGAGCACAGGAGGTCGTATTGATGACAGGAGGTGAGATTAGATTGGGTTGGGTTGGGTTGGGTTGGGTTGGGTTGGGTTGGGTTGGGTTGGGTTGGGGTGGACTGGGTTGGGTTGGGTTGGGTTGGATTGGGTTGGGTTGGGTTGGGTTGGGTTGGGTTGGGTTGGGTTGGGTTGGGTTGGGTCTCAGCTTCACACACACACACCGTAATGGTAAGAATGTTGTGGCCTCAGTGTGATATACTGCGTGACCCTTACTGCCACCTGATGACCCATGGGATGTACTACATGAGAGAGAGAGAGAGAGAGAGAGAGAGAGAGAGAGAGAGAGAGAGAGAGAGAGAGAGAGGTGGGGGTTAGCTAGGGTAAAGTTAAAGAAGGGGAGCTAGGAATAAAGAGAGCAGGGGAGGGAGGACAGGAGCTGGGGAGAAAAAGGGGGAAGGGAGAGAGAGAGGTGAGGAGGGAGAGCAAAAGATGGGGGGGAGAGGGAGGTAGGAAGGGAGAGAAAGGGTGAGGAAGATTGATGGCCACAAAAGAGTGTGACCAGGCGGAGGTGGGGAGAAAAGACGTGATGTTGGGGAGAAGAGACGTGATGTTGGGGAGAAAAGACGTGATGTTAGGGACGAAAAGACGTGATGTTAGGGAAGAAAAGACGTGATGTTGGGGAGAAAAGACGTGATGTTAGGGAAGAAAAGACGTGATGTTAGGGAAAAATGGGAAGGAACGGTTAAGAAGACTGGGAAATGGTTCAAGAGGGATGGGAAATAATTAGAAGGGATAGGGAATAATTAGAAGGGATAGGGAATAATTAGCAGGGATAGGGATGGAGCTAATCTTCAAATAATCCCTCCAAATAAATAATCCATGGAGCCACCAAACACTAATTATTACACGTGAACAGAATCATCTAACATCACGACTGGACCACAAGAGGAGGAGTTAAAATATCCAATTACTGTGAGGGGGAGAGGCAGGCGCTGGAGACGACATTATGTAATAAAAATTTCTCTCATTCCTTTCTCCACATCTCGGACACAGGTGACGCAAAACGGCTTATCAATCTCATTTTATGCAAAGTGATTCAACTCATGATTCTTAGGGTTATACCTGGCAGATCCCCAGCAGCGAGTTATGGCTAGGATAGGGAGGGAAGGAGTGTGTGTGTGTGTGTGTGTGTGTGAGAGAGAGAGAGAGAGAGAGAGAGAGAGAGAGAGAGAGAGAGAGAGAGAGAGAGAGAGAGAGAGAGAGAGAGAGAGAATTTGGTGCTTGACATTACTGAAAAGAAGGAAGTAATTGAAGAGGTGTGTGTGTGTGTGTGTGTGTGTGTGTGTGTATGTGTTGTGAGGTCAGGGTCATAGAGGTCAAGGTCAGTACAGTCCAATGCCAAACCTTTGACATTTGACAAGAATTGTTAAAAAACTGTGCAAGAGTGCTGTGATGATGACTGGCATTCAACCATGAGTATTGAGATGGAAAATTTGGTTAGGTTAGGTTTGGTTAGGTAAGGTAGGCACGTCAGACTTAATATGAAGTTGTTCGCAGTCATATTTCCAGCCTCTGCTAACGGTCGTGTAATATTTCAATGTGATTCTGATCTTTTGAAATGTTGTTTTTGCATAATGTACTATTACTGATATGTAATTTGTCTTAGTATGTCTTATTGTGGGTAAAAATAAGTTTACATTAAATGCATCCTCCGAAAGCGTGAATTTACTACCCGAGTTTATCAGTTAATTCACGTATAATACTTCTGATAAACTTCCTACGTGCTCCTGTTTGAAATAATGAAGATATCTGTCTTTATATAATTTAGCTAAATATCTTTCTCGTCAGAAACGGTCATCCCAACGATGATGAATAAACTCATTTAGAAATACATCATTACTTCAGGACAAAATCGGACAGGTTTGAAACAGCCAACCAGCTGTAACTCTTGAGGGGGGGAGCATTTTTTCTCAGCTGAGGAAAAACGCGCTGTAGCCACCCACAGCCACCCACCGACAACTGCTGACCCACAGCCACCCACAGCCACCCACAGCCACCTACTAGCCACCCACTGACTATTAATACTTAGTCATCTGAGTGAAATTCTGTGAAATGAAGTGAATATTTTTTCATACCTCCAGGGCTATTGATTGCAAGTGCAGCGTTCCACATACTGCCTGTCCGCTCGTCTGTCTGTCTGTCTGTCTGTTTGTCAATCTGCCTGTCTGTCTATCTGTGTTCGTCCATCTGTCTGTGTGTGTCTGTCTATCGAGTGTCTCACCTTTAAAACTAATTACTAGGTAATCGCATTGTATGGATCTGAACTTAAATATACCTGTCTGCTAGAACACCTGATCATTAAAACACCTGAACACTTACACAACCTGAACACTAAAACACCTGAACACTAACACACCTGAACACTAAACCACCTGATCACTAAAACACCTGAACACTGAAACACCTGAACACTAAAACACCTGAACACTAAAACACCTGAACACTAACACACCTGAACACTAAAACACCTGAACACTAAAACACCTGAACACTAAAACACCTGAACACTAAAACACCTGATCACTAACACACCTGAACACTAAAACACCTGAACACTAAAACACCTGAACACTAACACACCTGAACACTAAAACACCTGAACACTAACACACCTGAACACTAAAACACCTGAACACTGAAACACCTGAACACTAAAACACCTGAACACTAAAACACCTGATCACTAACACACCTGAACACTAAAACACCTGAACACTAAAACACCTGAACACTAACACACCTGAACACTAAAACACCTGAACACTGAAACACCTGATCATTAAAACACCTGATCAGAATAAAAACAACAACAACAACAATCTCATTACTCATTAACATTAAAACTAACAAAAAATAATTAAAACAAACAGAAAAACGAAGAAAAAAATGAAAAAAAAAATATTCCCCAAAACATAAAAAAATAAAAATATCATAAAAAAAAAATATTAAAAATTCATTAGACTTTTATGAGAGATGTTGTGTAAAACCAAGGCCAGACAACTACACCTTTCATCCCGTTTACGTCCAATTGGGTTTGAATACCTACGATAATTTGCCATAAATGTCATTAAGGGTGATTATGGCGGACTAATGATTGGGATCAGCCAGGAACTTCCCCGTCGAGTACAAAGGTTGATGACAGTTGATGGTTGGTGAGGTGATAGTGGTGGTGATAGATGGTGGTAGTGGTGGTGTGTGAGGTGATAGTGGTGGTGGTAGTGGTGGTAGTGATGGTGTGTGAGGTGATAGTTGTGGTGGTAGTGGTGGTAATGGTGGTGAGGTGATATTTTCGTTACATGAATCAAGTTCCTCCGCATCATTTCGTTATAAGAATTTTTACGTTCGATATAATTTGTAAAATGAATTTATTCGTTAAATATCTTTCACCATTACGAGAGCAGATGTTAGTTACCACACACAAAGGTAAAGTTAAATAATAGAGATGCTACACTACACCCCACACAGCGAACACCCCACGCAGCGAACACCCCACACAGCGAACACCCCACACAACGAACACCCCACACAGCGAACACCCCACACAGTGAACACCCCACACAGTGAACACCCCACACAACGAACACCCCACACAGTGAACACCCCACACAGCGAACACCCCACACAACGAACACCCCACACAGCGAACACACCACACAGCGAACACAGTTGTTATTGTGGGGAAATAGCTGTAAGACCTTGATTTAGCACACGTGTTTCATCTGGTCCCGAGGCTTCCCCAGGTCACTATGCAAAGCTTCTTGTAATTGTCTGCAACTGTGTGTGTGTGTGTGTGTGTGTGTGTGTGTGTGTGTGTGTGTGTGTGTGGTCCCCAGTATTGACCACTCGGGTGTCAGGAGATTGTCTAATGTATATTTATATTCAGAACGCTGGGGATATATAGGTCACGTACACACACACACACACACACACACACACACACGTACACGAGTCTATTTTTCATTATCTGACACCATGTACACATTTTTTTGCTGTACGTAATTTGGACCACGCTGTACATATGATAAAATGTACACAAAAACAAGTTTATGGTGATGTGGTATAATGTAGTATTATGTACAAGAGACAAGAATGGTATGATGGTGGTAGATTATGAGACAAGAATGGTATGATGGTGGTAGATTATGAGACAAGAATGGTATGATGGTGGTAGATTATGAGACAAGAATGGTATGATGGTGGTAGATTATGAGACAAGAATGGTATGATGGTGGTAGATTATGAGACAAGAATGGTATGATGGTGGTAGATTATGAGACAAGAATGGTATGATGGTGGTAGATTATGAGACAAGAATGGTTTAGTGATGTTTTAAATATATCTATTTTATTATCAGCTAACTTTATTTCACACTATGCAATACTTCCACTTTCTTTGACCCAACACACACCCCTTCCACTTTCTTTGACCCAACACACACCCCTTCCACTTTCTTTGACCCAACACACACCCCTTCCACTTTCTCTGACCCAACACACACCCCTTCCACTTTCCCAGACCCAACACACACCCCTTCCACTTTCTCTGACCCAACACACACCCCTTCCACTTTCTCTGACCCAACACACACCCCTTCCACTTTCTCTGACACACCACACACCCCTTCCACTTTCTCTGACCCAACACACACCCCTTCCACTTTCTCTGACGCACCACACACCCCTTCCACTTTCTCTTCCACTTTTACTGACCCATTTTCCTCAGCCCTCCACCTTGTTTTCTCAGCGTCTCATATTTCCCCATTTTCTCTTCCTCTTGTCTTGTTTTCCTCTCGTTTTCCTCCTCTTTTTCTCTCCCTCACTTTATATATATATCTTTACTGAGGCAGCTCTCATCCTTGTGTTCCTGTTTGCTTCTTATACCTCACATAGATAGACAGACAGACAGACAGACAGACAGACAGACAGACAGACAGACAGATAGATAAATAGATAGATCGTAAAATTATCACACAAGAATACAACAGCAAACATTAAATCGATTTGACCACACACACACACACACACACACACACACCTGCCAGAAGTACCTACACATTTACATACTCTTCCAACATGTTACCAGCCGCTTCGTGAATCAACATTGGAACCATTTGTATTCATAGGAGAGCCGCGCCACACCAACCACTACATTCACACTTCGTTGCCGACCAATCACTACCTTCTAGTCACCATAACCTTCACCATCACTGTCATGTCAGGCATCATCACTATCATTATTGTCACATACATCATCACAATCATCATCACCGTCACCATCAAGTTAGCCATCATTATCATCACTATCACTATTGCCACTGCCACCATCATTATCACTATCACGTCAAATCATCATCATCAATCATCACTAATGTCACTACCACGATCATCCTTGTTTTAGTCAATCACCATTGTCATCACCACCACCATTACTACCATCACCATCATCCCTATCACCATCACTACAACCACTACCACCACAACTACCATAATAACAACCCATCACCATAACTCCGAAACTACAATACCTCCCCCCCCCCTATTACCACCATCACCATCAACACTACACTATCTCTCTGGTATCTACAGCTGGTGAACTACGGCTCAAGAGACGGAAGAGAGATCAAGGTTGACACAGTACACTTGGGAGACACGACTCATTCCTCCCTGCTGGTACACAACGCCACCGTCTGGGACTCCGGCAAGTACTCCTGCAAGCCATCCAACGCTAACAAGATCTCTATCGGCGTCCACGTGTTGAAGAGTAAGATGACATGGTGTGGGGGGGGGGGTCTCTCTTTCTCTCTCTCTCTCTCTCTCTCTCTCTCTCTCTCTCTCTCTCTCTCTCTCTCTCTGTATCTGCTTCTGTCTGTCTCTCTCTCTTTCTCTCTTTCTATCTGCGTCTGTCTGTCTGTCTGTCTGTCTGTAAATGCTCTGTATATTAATAGTTATAAAGATATATAAGAAAGAAAATAGAGAATAAACAACGAAATATCTGGATAAACACACACACACACACACACACACACACACACCATTAACCCACTAACACTGGATCACAATTACGCCTCACAAAGCATAACTATCTATTGTTATCTTGTTATCCATTGTGATGATCACCTCAAGAGATAACAGGTAAGTGAATAACATCCTCTCTATCTCTCTCTACATCTCTATTGTCTCTCCCCCACAGGTGAGACCCCCGCAGCCATGCAGACGACCACCAGCAGCGCTCCACCAGCTACAGCCACCCACCTCCTCTCACCCGTCTTCGTCACCACCTTCTGCACCTTGACCGCCGTCGCTCACACTCCTAACGTCGCCGCCTCTTTACTTTTCTTCCTCTCCTCGTGCCTCTTGCTCCCCTTCTTCACCCTCTTCACCAACAGATAAGGAAAAGGCCTCGAACAAGTTGTCTAGGGTCATACACGACACGATCTGGTATGGGTGTTTTTTTTCATCTTTTTTTAGCACTCGGGAGATGATGGGCTGCAAGCGTGGGTGGTTGTGGAGGTAGAACTAGCCACCCATAGCCAAAATAGCCAAAACACGCCATCATGAGTGCTATTAGCTAGCCATATATCCCGCTAGTAGAGAGTCATGAGAGGCGGGAGTGGTTTTGAGTCTGGTAAACTTTTTAAGACAGCCTCAAAAAAATATTGCTGTTGTAAATATGTATAACTTAAGTTTTCAGTAACTGTCTCGGTGTAGAGTCAGTCAGTCAGTCAGTCAGTACACGAGGACACGGTCTGGTTGACAGTGTTCATCTTTAAACCTTATATCATTAACTTCTTTCAAATCTGTCAATATGTCACTGTTATGTTGGTCAATATGTCACTGTTATGTTGGTCAATATGTCACTGTTATGTTGGTCAATATGTCACGGTTATGTTGGTCAATATGTCACCGTATGTTGGTCAGTTATCACCATACGAGATGTTTTGACCTCTTTATACCTCTCCTGGACACACGAGCTATACGTCTGTCTGTTATTGATTGATTTAACGCTTCTACCTGGACGGCTCACCTGGCAGAGGACTGAATGTATAACACAAGACGAGTTAATTAAGTCTAAACATCTAGCTCACCTTCTGCACCAAATGTTTACAAATCATATGTAGAGGAAAGGGTGCAACTTAGACTGGTCTATGAAGGTTCAAAACAAAATCTAACTATTCTGACCTAACCTAACCTAACCTGACCTAACCTGACCTAGCCTAACCAACCTAACCTAATCCAACCCAACTTAACCTAACCTAACCACTAGTCTTATGTTATTGTCTTAGTCTACAGGTGAGCCGCTGGGAAGGTTAATTAGGTGGTGGTGGTCCAGGTATATAGCAGTTCATCTGTCCTTTACGTCTTCCAGATCTGTCTGTCTGTGTGTCTGTGTGTCTTTTCTATCTATCTATCTATCTATCTATCTATCTACAGCTCTATTTATCTACCTACCTACCTACCGACCTACCTCTCTCTCTCTCTCTCTCTCTCTCTCTCTCTCTCTCTCTCTCTCTCTCTCTCTCTCTCTCTCAACCCAAGACTCATAAACCTACACATATGCTCACTAAACACAAGTACGGAGTTATATTGTGTAATCTTACAGTCTGGGATGTGTGTGTGAGGTGAAAGGAGCTATCAAGGTTCCTGTGGCAGCATTATATAACTACAACAACTGTAAAACATTTGTATATATTTTTTTGTACATGTTGTATGTGATGAACGCCAGAAGAGAGACGCCTGTGGCTGGTAGCTTGACTTAGTTCATTAAGGATAATCTTCTTGTGGGTATATCTGTAGTATTCGGTACTTCAAAATTGTATTATTATTTTTTTTATTTATGAGTCCTGTTGGGAGGTACACACACCTGTTGAGATGGTACACATACCTGGTGGGGTGGTACAGACACCTGCTGGGATGGTCCACACACCTGCTGCTATGGTCCACACACTTGATCACCTCCTGGGGATGTAAACACACATTGTTAAAACTATGAAAAAAAAAGAATTAAGTATGTAAGAAAAATATCGAAAATTTACATATCTGAACAACATACAACACCAAGAGTTACGGGAGACAAGAACAAGTATTATCATGACAGGGAACTTACATAGTAATCCCGTTATTTTCTTAAGGTAAGCTTGACAGCGACACGAACTTACAACACAACCTCCCACTGTTCACATGCTGGGCTATGAAACCTAAATCTTTCTCGTCACTAACCCACACACACCTAACTCACAACAACTCTCTCTACTTAATACAAAAGATAACTTATTTAATATACTTGATAAAATTTTAGTTACTTCACATAATATAAGTGAAATCTGTTTGAGTTAAATTAGTTTAGTTCGGGATGTTAGTTTGAGCCGAAGTGTCATGTCTGCTCTGGCGCCATCAGACAACATTTCCGGGTTGATATCTCTTTACATCTACACAATAAGACCTTCAAGTGGCCACAGAGGGAGGACACGATATTCACGTTAGTTCAGGGTTGTTGCTTTTGTATCAATATCGAGCGTTAATGTTAAATATCCACTCTTCTTTAGATAAATATAACAATGGTTCAAGAAGAGGGAATAACAAGCGTCTACTAGGGATTACAGTATAATTTTGTAATAATAGTTGATATTATGTCACCTCTATCTGGCTTACAACACATTGACTCCAGATATGATTTTGTAATATTACTTGTCCTATTGTCCTGTTTCATCATTATTGTTTATCCTACATTTTCTCACAGCTATATTCTTTCATTTATTATTCTCTTTCATCTTTACATTATATTACATTTTCTTAACATTTGTCACTATTGATTCAGGACACGGGTTACAGGTGACTCTCTTCTGGCGTAATAATAACACTGTTCTTCATTGTATTATATAACTGTGTGTAGGTTAAACATATCAAACACTGACAGGTGGGGGGGGGGGGGGGTTATGTTGTGTACAAATACGGTAGATAATATGAGGAATGACTGTCTCTCGTGTGTATGGCAAATGTTTATGTCATGTCTTTGTCTCCCTGTGTTTTTGTCTCAATTCTCTCTATTGATATATTTAGTCCATATTTTTCTCCTCGTGTGTGTGTGTGTGTGTGTGTGTGTGTGTGTGTGTGTGTGTTATTTGTGATGTTTCTCTTATATCATAGAACTATAAAGTTATATCATAAACACTGTACGTTCAAAAGTATAGTTATGTACATACCATATTAATAAAATAAATAACAACATAAATGGGGTTAAAAAAAATCATCATTAATAATTAGTTTGTTCACAAATCACAAAAAAAAAACCAATGTGTCCGCGAACTCGTAAGAAAAAGGCCGCCATGACACGAACCAGGAGTGAAGTCACATGTAAACAAAACGCCCGTCATCTTGGGACTCACTCTTACTCAGCCCTCACTTGTGTCCCAATGTTTTAGTTTTTTTTGTATTTACACATCTCTCAGCTTAATACTGCCAGGACTAACAAAGAGAAATTAATCAAATAAGTTTTTCAAGGAAGTTATAAGTTACTAATGGTCGATAATGCGCCCAGTAGTCGTAAGAAGAAGAATTATTGAGTTTTTGTTAACTTAAATATCCATACTAAGCTTCCATTTGTGTATATGAGCGAGTGTGGTGGACAGACTGACTGTGTTAAGACTCTGATCATCACCTAACTCATATAACTTTACTAACTCTTGTAATAATACACTTTCTATAAAACGTATATTAATATTAAAAATAAAAACCATCATACGAGTGAAATTCTACCTCTAAAAACAATTATGACAATGTGTTTCATATGTCAATTATTATTATTATTTTTTACTTAGTAGTTAACCCATGACTTAGGTAAAAGAGTAATGTAAATAATTTTTGTTTCTTGCCAACTTTGTCAGTGTTGGTGAGGTGTGTTGGTGAGGGTGAGGTGTGTTGGTGAGGGTGAGGTGTGTTGGTGAGGGTAAAGTGTGTTGGTTAGGTGTGTTGGTGCGGGTGAGGTGTGAGGGTGAAGTGTGTTGGTGAGGTGTGTTGGTGAGGGTGACATGTGAGGGTGAGGTGTGTTGGTGAGGGTGAGGTGTGTTGGTGAAGATAAGGCGTGAGGCTGAAGTGTGTTGGTGAAGATAAGACGTGAGGGTGAGGTGTGTTGGTGAAGTGTGTTGGTGAGGTGTGTTTTATGTTGAAGATGTTGTATTTATATGTTGTAAGTATAAACAGCAAGATTCCCTTAGAGTGAGGCAGAAAATGTGTCGCAAGGTGTATTATGACACAGCCGAGGCACACAATGTATCACACTGAGTATACGACAGCCGAGGCAGATGTGTCACACAGTGTATCTGACACTAATGAGTTAAAACCTGTGTCATACCAGTACATCAGACACAGCCAAAACACAGGAGTAGTTTATGACACATCTCCATGAAACAAACTCTGTGGCAAATAAACCTAACCTAACCAAAAGAGGGAAGACGACATATGATAACTCCAAATGATCTTATTTTATTGAGTATGATGATTATGATGATGATGGTGATGATGATGATGGTGATGATGATGATGATGATGATGGTGATGATGATGGTGATGATGATGATGGTGATGATGATGATGATGTGATGATGATGATGATGATGATGATGATGATGATGATGATGATGATGATGGTGATGAGATGATGATGATGATGATGATGATGATGATGATGATGATTGTGAACCAAACCTGTAAATAGTGTAATGAATAATGAAGGGTTCCACTGTACATTTACACACTTAACAAAATAAAGGAGACAACATTATAGAAAGGGAATCATTTTTAGTTTTCTTCAACCTTTTATCTTCATGCTGACGATCAATTAGCGAGCTGACAACCCTGACATCATTATTGTTCACTAAAATGACCTCCACATTATTACATTCGTGTGAGTGTTGGGAGTGTTGGCAGCAAGGGTGAATGTTGTTAATGTTGGCAGTTGTATTTGCTTACTTAAATAATATAAACAAATATATAAGCAAACTTCAAACTGCCTATAAAAATTTTAATACACTAAAGAAAATATAAAAACAATTATATAAATCTACAGGGTAATACAACTCAGTTTACACGAGTCGATATATAAATCAACACCAAATAGAACACTGAAGAAATACAATACCCAGAAATTACCATAGTTTCCCCCTTTGTAGAAAACGAGAAGAAGAGGAGTGAAGGGGGTAACAACGGTAAACATAATATAGAATACAATATCAATCATACTACAACAGTATGAGGTATTAACAGTGTGTTCATGGAGTCATTTATCAGTGTGTATGTCCCAGGAATACAACACCCTCAGAATTAACTGTTATTGCCAGTGTTTCCCTTTACTTAGATTGAAAAAAAAAAAAATAGAAAAAATCCAAGAAAAAGCTGGAATTATGAAAAAAGGAAAAAACTCAGGAAAAAAGAAAGAAAATTAAATAAAGGGATGAAAAAAAAGGCCCGAAGATGTGATAAACGGAAGGTAAAGAAAAAATACGAAATAAGATCAAAAATTAAGAATTGAAGAAAGTATAAACACCGTATAAACACCTGAGATAGATACTAATTAACAGAAGCTATCATCACCTTCCTTCACCCACAAACAGCTAAGTGAGATATTTTTATGACCTACAGTATATAACAACACATTTCTATACAAATATCTACACTTACATAAAAATCTCCCAATAATATTTTCCAACATAAATATCTTCCTATATAAACAATCTACTATATAAACATTTTCTTATATAAACATCCGCCCAGAGAAGCCAGGTACACACTCCTAACTCACCTGTGTTGATGCAGTGTACGCAATAGTGAGTCGTCAGGTGTGTGTTGTGAGTATAGGTCAGGTGTGTCTATCGTGTCAGGTATAATTACAGGTAAGTGAGTGGTCCATAACCCTTAAATAGACGTTAAAATATAGACTCAACCGAACCGAACCGAACCGAAACGAAACGAAACGAACCGAACCGAACCATCAGGAAATTCCACCAAAAAATAAAAAAAAATAAAAAAAAATAAACTAAAAATAAAAATAAATAAATAAATAAAATAAAATATGTATTCTAATAAATTTCTACATAATATCGAGTTAACTACAGAGAACAAAAACTTTAAATAATATTATACCTTAAGTCACCTGCTTTAAGACATAGACGCGTTATAAATAAAAGTCAAATTATACATAAATTGAAGTTTTCTACAATTATTAGCCGTAATTATAGGCCGGGGATTATAAACTACTCTCAGCTCTGTAATGATCACTGTGGTCTAGTAAAGTTAATGTAATAATAGAGTTTAATTATCGTAAACTATTGATGTAAGGTTAATGGTTGTTGTTGTTGTGGTGGTGTGTGTGTGTGTGTGTGTGTGTGTTGCTTCATATACCTATAAAACGTCTCGTTATGTCACGTTATCATTCTAACATAAAAGGCAAAAACTTATCTATCTATCTATCGATCTATCTATCTATCTATTTATCGATCTATCTATCTATCTATCGATCTATCTATCGATCTATCTATCTATCTATCTATAGAGTTAATAGAGGTATACAGACTCGTATAATAAGAGACAACATTATATTACCGTTTAATTGCCTCATAATGAAGTATGTAATATATGCAAATTTCCATCACAGTTGTACCTGCTAATTGGTGTGTGTGTGTGTGTGTGTGTGTGTGTGTGTGTTCATAACCTAACCAACCTATACAAACAAATGTACCTGGACAACACAGGCATACAAACTAAGTACCTGGATAACACAGGTATACAAACAATGTACCTGGACAACACAGGTATACAAACAATGTACCTGGACAAAACAGGTATACAAACAATGTACCTGGACAACACAGGTATACAAACAAGTGTACCTGAACAAAACAGGTATACAAACAATGTACCTGGACAACACAGGTATACAAACAAGTGTACCTGAACAAAACAGGTATATAAACAATGTACCTGGACAACACAGGTATACAAACAATGTACCTGGATAACACAGGTATACAAACAATGTACCTGGACAACACAGGTATACAAACAAGTGTACCTGAACAAAACAGGTATACAAACAATGTACCTGGACAACACAGGTATACAAACAAAGTACCTGGACAACACAGGTATACAAACAATGTACCTGGACAACACAGGTATACAAACAATGTACCTGGACAACACAAGCATACAAACAAGTGTACCTGGACAACACAGGTATACAAACAAAGTACCTGGACAAACAGGTATACAAACAATGTACCTGGACAACACAGGTATACAAACAATGTACCTGGACAACACAGGCATACAAACAAGTGTACCTGGACAACACAGGTATACAAACAAAGTACCTGGACAAACAGGTATACAAACAATGTACCTGGACAACACAGGTATACAAACAAGTGTACCTGGACAACACAGGTATACAAACAATGTACCTGAACAAAACACAAATGAAAACTGTTGTAGAAAATAGTAAACACAATTCACTCGTGATTTATGGCTGGTACAAGTGGCAAAGACGATGGCTTAAAGACGCAGACCAGGAGTTGTTGAACGTGGAGCTCCATTTACGTGGCCCATTAGTGGCGTTGTAGTGGTGTAAAAGGTGCGAAAGTCTCTCTTTGATCCTGATGTATCACTCAGATTCCATTACGGGTGCGAGAGTGAGTGTGAGAGAGAGAGTGTTGGATTGTGAGAAATGGTGAAACATGAAAGAGTGGTTAGCTGAAGAAGAGACGGAGAGAGAGAGAGAGAGAGAGAGAGAGAGAGAGAGAGAGAGAGAGAGAGAGAGAGAGAGAGAAAAGAGCGAGTGAGAGAGACAGACTGTAATGAAGAGGTCAAACTGAAGATCAAAGGTGAGAAAGTTCTATATTAACAAAGTTGGGAAGTAAATAGTTCCTACTGAGGCAAGGTACATCTTCACACACACACACACACACACACACACACACACACACACACACACACACACACACACACACACACACACACACACACACAGATAATTGGCTTTCACTATTGGAAAGCATTTGACCAAAAGACCAAATGAATAATACACTCAGGACCTTTTCTAAACCTAGCTGTGAGACGCTTAAAGTCACACAGGAATGAATATGTAAAAGATGAGTGTGTGTGTAGAAGGCCCTCAACAGCAGCAGGAGGGAGTCGACAATGTTTTCTAATTTACCTTCAACTTTTCGTCTCCAAATACCCAAGTTTTAATTCCACCTGAGAACTTAAACTTAGAGGAACTTAAACCTCAATATAGGAACTTTTTTTTTATATAGTTGTGATGTCATTTTGTTTATATATGTATAGTATGTGTTTAGATGAGTGAGTCTTGGGTTACCTGGGGAGAATTGTGTTTACAGGTAAGGGACTAAATGCAGGTGTTTTATTAGGAGGGAATACCTGTGTGTGTGTGTGTGTGTGTGTGTGTGTGTGTTTATTGTTGATGTTTGTCTTAAAGTATAGGATATTGTTTTCGTTTTCTCTGTATGTCTGTTTGTCTCTTGTCTTTCTTTCTCTTTCTGTCGGGTCTGTCTGACTGTCTTAGTGTCTTACTCTGCCTGTATCTATCTGTCTATCTATCTGTTTGTTTGTCTGTCTGTCTGCATAATATTTTGTAAATCAGAAAGTAAGATAGATGAGTTATATTTTCATGAGTTATAAAGTGACAGATGAGTAATATTTTCATGAGCCATAAAGTAAGATAGATGAGTAATATTTTCGTGAGTTATAAAGAGATATAAGTGAGTATATAACCCCAACTAGTATCACTATATACAAGCCTTGTTTATGTATCAACACCAATATATTTTATATACCGTTGTCTCCTGGGTGTTGTTAGGATAAATAATGTAATGTAATTAACTTTTGGGCCATAAATGAAAATGTAATTGACCATAAAACTGTGGGATGTGTTAAGCAGTGCCTGACGCCATGACTGGTGCTGATAATACCTGGCTGACTGACTGACTGGATAACACCTGGCTGACTGACTGACTGACTGACTGGATAATACTTGGCTAACTGACTCGCTAACTGACTGCTGATGCTCATAATACCTGGCTGACTGACTGACTGGATAACACCTGGCTGACTGACTGACTGGATAATACCTGGCTACCTGACTGACTGGATAACACCTGACTGACTGACTGACTGACTGGATAATATACTTGGCTAACTGACTCGCTAACTGACTGCTGATGCTGATAATACCTCGCTGACTGACTGACTGGATAATACCTGACTGACTGACTGCTGATGCTGATAATACTTGACTGACTGACTGATTAACTAACTTACTTACTTTACTAACTCTCATATTGATAAAGGAGTGACCTGAACCTCTGTGTGTGTGGGGTGGGGGGGAGAGGGTCTTCGAATAGGGTCATGTTTACAGGTAGATGCCAATTACCTGTGCTTGTTTGTAGCGATGAGGACAATTGAGCCCTTCTCACCTTTTGATTGACTCTCAACCATCTAATAGGGGATGTGGTGTGTGTGTGTGTGTGTGTGTGTGTGTGTGTGTGTGTGTGTGTGTGTGTGTGTGTGTGTGTGTGTGTGTGTATCCTGTTAGAGTAAGCTTAAGGTAGGTAAGTCTCCATGTGGGTAGTGGTGTGAGTGGGAGTAGAGGGAGGGTTGTGGTGGTGGTGAGTAGGGGAGGGTTGTGGTAGTGGTGAGTAGGGGGTTGTGGGGGAAGGTGGGGAGGCAATCAAGAAGACAACAACAGTCAACAACAATAACAAAACAAAAACACCAACACCATTAACAACAACAGTCACCACCACCACCAACAACAACAACAACAACAACAACAAAACAGTCAACAGTCATAACCACCAGACTTAATAACACTGGGACGAGTTGTTCCTACTTAAGAGGTTTTACTCTAGCAAACTCATTTAAGACTTTAATGACTTTACTATCACCATCACACACACACACACACACACACACTGTCCACTTACTTCTGATCCTCTTATGATCAGGTTCAACTCTACGAAGCTTAACGACAATACTATGGCATCATCACTATCTAAGCTCTTTGGAGTCATTATCAGACACAATAGAATATTTTATCCTCTTACTGCTGAGGGAGGTGTGGAGGGTCTGAGTTGCTTCGGGAGGAGGAGGGACGGAGTGTGGTTCTTCTTAATTGTGTTCAGATTCACGCGAGACATTGATGTGTGAGTAGATGAGTTCACGTGAGGTTTACACACACACACACACACACACACGGAACGTCTGTGTGTGTGTGTGTGTGTGTGTGTGTGTGGCCAGACAATAGTATTACTCTGGTCGATAAACCTTTAAGATTCCTTCAACAGTTTTACCAATACCGAGGAACGATCTTTCTATACCCAGACGTCTGCAATATTGATCCCCGATGTGGTAATACGTGTGGGGTAAACATCATAGAGGGAAAGTTTTTGTGAGAATTTTATGATTTTTTTTTTTTTTTTACATCTTGGTAATGAAAAAAAAAATCAGTATCACCTGATTATTACACACCCAAGTTTACTTCACCTGATAATTAAACAACCTCACGCAAACCTAACCTAACCTAACCAAACTTAACTTAACCCAACCCTTTAGATATAATTAAGAAGCAATACTACGTTAACACCAAATGAAAAATAATATATAAAACAAATTTCAAGTAAACCAAAAACCCCCTCAAATCCACCAAAGAAATAAAACATTCTTCCTGTCGTCCCCCCCCCCCCCCATCACTTTAACTCGGAGGGGGTAATAAGCCCTTCATTTATCCGTCTTCCAGCTAACTGCGTCCGTCACCCTTGGAGCCATGAAGGAACACCCAGTTTTAGCAGATTTTCAACTTTTCTTTCCCCCCCCCCCTTCCCCTCCCTCTCTTCCCCTCCCTCCCCTCCCCTCTTCCCCTCCCTCCGAGTTGAATAAGTAGGTCGTATATATTCCCGGCTGGTCGTGACCCTCAAGACTGTACATGATTTTAACCAGAAATATTCTCCTACTTCCAGGTGAATCATTATACATTTCCTTCACTCAGGTATTGCTCCATGTTAGTGGAATGTTAAGACGGTTAATACTTCACAGAGAGTTGATGTTAATGTTGTTTTTGTTAATATTATCAATTATCTCAGAAAGGATTATTATTTGGTTATTCATTTAGATTATTAAATTATAAGGAAATATAAGAGTTGTAGTAGATAATTCATATAAAGTATCACACTGTACATACACCTCCACCTAGGTCCCCCTCCACCTAGGTCCTCCTCCACCTAGGTCCACCTCCACCTAGGTCCACCTTCACCTAGGTCCTCCTCCACCTAGGTCCTCCTCCACCTAGGTCCACCTCCACCTAGGTCCTCCTCCACCTAGGTCCACCTCCACCTAGGTCCTCCTCCACCTAGGTCCACCTCCACCTAGGTCCTCCTCCACCTAGGTCCACCTCCACCTAAGTCTACCTCCACCTAGGTCCACCTCCACCTAGGTCCACCTTCACCTAGGTCCTCCTCCACCTAGGTCCTCCTTCACCTAGGTCCACCTCCACCTAGGTCCTCCTCCACCTAGGTCCACCTCCACCTAGGTCCTCCTCCACCTAGGTCCACCTCCACCTAAGTCTACTTCCACCTAGGTCCACCTCCACCTAGGTCCACCTCCACCTAGGTCCACCTCCACCTAGGTCCTCCTCCACCTAGGTCCACCTCCACCTAGGTCCTCCTCCATCTAGGTCCACCTCCACCTAGGTCCACCTTCACCTAGGTCCACCTCCACCTAGGTCCACCTTCACCTAGGTCCACCTCCACTTCCTTTACGCATCACACCACCATCCAGTTTCTCTGACTCATCCACAAACCAACTCCACAGTTAACATAATAACCTCTCGACTCTTTCTCTTTCCTTAACATAAAATTATCCCATAAGACAAATAAAAAAATAATAATTAATCTTCCTTTTCAATACATTTCCTTAACACGTGTGATAATTTTAACTCAATTTATCAAGATTAAAATAAGGCGAGTCGCTTAGAGAAGAAACTAAAAGAGGTAATGAGTGAGGGGTTACAGGTAGCAACAGGTGTGTGGTGGACAGGTAATGAACTGTTCACTAAGTCCTGATGATGTTAGTGTATGTGGGAGGCAGTGATCCGCGTCAGGTGTGGTTATGTAGTTCTCACTTTAATAAGGTCGCTGCTGTAGGTGTAGGTCTTAAGGCTAGCGTGGCTGACCTTATTGTACCTTATTTCGTTAGGTTAGCGGTTGGGTTGGGTTAGGTTAGGTTAGGTTAAATTAATCATAAGCTAAGAAGAACTGGGGTCCCTAACCTATAAACGATCCAATCAACCTTTACATAATAACATAACTATACCGTGTCTATACCTCATTAGTCAACGATAAAAAACACACGAGAAATTTACCTGAACCTTTAAAAATATTCTCTCATAACCTCCCTCGTAAGCTGCTGTTAAATATTACATAATTACACCTCACCAAACAAAATAAGTAGTAGTAGTAGTAGTAGTAGGCACAAGTCAGCGATAATAGCAGGCAGAAAATCCTACAGTAAGGCAGAGAGACAGTAAGGAGGAGTAGCAGAAGCAGTAGCAGAAGCAGGAACACATTAACACACGGTTCACTGTCTTCTAGGAGTCAAGTTTCCTCTCGCCCCCTCCTGCTTTCCCTCCTTCAAGCGTAATATACATACCATAGTGACCGTCATGGACCTTCTTAATCTGTAATTTCTGAGAAGGAGATCCGAGGGTCGAATGGGATGAGGATACTGGCTTGTTGGAGGGTGGGTATTAAGAAGAACTAAGCCTGGAAGAGGAGGAAGACTAGAGAAGGAGGGAGAGGAGGAGGAGGAAGGAGGAGAAGGAGGAAGAGGAGGAGGAGGAAGGAGACTTGAGGGGCAGGGTAGGAGGAAGACTTGGTGAGGGAAAGGAGAGAAGATAGGGGGAGGGGTCAAAAGTCACCCACACCCAATCCACAAGCCCCCCCTCTACCCCTTTCACCCCCTCAACAAACCCACACGCCACCCCTCCATCCACTCCAGGAGCCCACACGCCATCCACATGACCTTAATTCACAACAAAAAACTACACACACTAACACAGACACACACTTGGACACACCACCTCCCGTAGGACACAAAGTACGTCAGGTCAGGAGACAGAAAGAGGTTGTTGTGACCGTCGGTGTCCTATAAATTCCTTTTTGTGTTTTGAGGTGTACTAAGATTTACTCGAAGTTCAACACAACCTGTAGTAAGTTACCCAAGTGTCTGACTGACTGACTGACTGACTGACCTAAGCTGTGAATGACTGACCTAGGTTGTGGCTTCATAAAACACCATAAAGCACCATAAAGCACCATCAATCACCATAAAGCACCATCAATCACCATCAATCACCATAAAGCACCATCAATCACCACTAATCACCATAAAGCACCATCAATCACCATCAATCACCATAAAGCACCACCAATCACCATAAAACACCATCAATCACCATCAATCACCATAAACAAACAACACATTTCACCATACCTGTGTTAATTGGTCTGAGGTGCGACACAAAAACATTAATTCACATTACGCTCGTCTCCATGACAACAAAGGGGGAGGAAATATGACTTGATTGTTGACGTGGTGACGTTAGGGGAGAGGGTGGGTGAGGGGAGGGTGAGGACGAGGGGAAAGGGAGAGTGAGGACGGATGGGGAGGAGAGGGATAGGACGAAGCCCCCTAGTCAACACCACCTAGTCAACACCACCTTGTCAACATCCTTAGTCAACACCACCTAGTCAACATCCTTAGTCAACACCACCTAGTCAACACCACCTAGTCAACACCACCTTGTCAACACCCTTAGTCAACACCCGGTAATGATTGTTTATCAGACCATAGCTTACAGCCCAGGAAAGAATAGCACATATAGCAGTAAACGGATGTGCAGGTGTACACCCACGAAAGTTGACCTACCCTTCATAATTAAAGTGAGATTCAGACCTGACCCAGCAGAGGTCACGGTCACAATGAAACAGATTTCTCACCACTGAGTGATTAATCAGCCGGTGTCATGACCATGTTAATTCACGAAACTACACTCCAGCCCGCACCACGCACCTGATCAAACACAGCTGTTTCAACACACCCAGTTTAGTGTTAATTAGTGACGACAACTACCGGCCTGACACCTCCAATATAAGGGGCCGTCAGCTTCTTCCGTGAGACAGACAGGGAGAGACGGAACTCAGAGGCAGACGGAGTCACACTTGTCACTCGTGGAGGTCAGGAGAAAGACTTCCCTTCCCAGCACCGAGTCCCCAGCTAACAGAGTCTCTCACAGCACCGAGTCCCCAGCTAACAGAGTCTCTCACAGCACCGAGTCCCCAGCTAACAGAGTCTCTCACAGCACCGAGTCCTCAGACAGATTCCACCAGCTCGCTCGTGCCTAGCACCCTCAGGTCACACGCGAGTCATTGTCAGAGCGGTCCATAGGGTGAGTTACTTACGGTGGGAAGTGTGTCCATTTCATGTTTGTGTCCAGGAGTCATTGTCTAGTAACGTCGATATATTTATTAATGTGTCGATGTCTTTCAGTTAACTAATAATTAGCTGTACTTATAAGTGGTGCTTAGAGGCTTCCCCCTAAGAACATAGTAACGGTTAATAACCAATCGGCCATGTCACAAAACTTTCTCACGTTACACTCTACCGACTATAAACTCTTACTTTATCTTCCTACCCTGAGTTACCCTCACTATAACCCCCTAGTCAACACTCCTTAGTCAACACCACCTAGTCAACACCCCCTCGTCAACACCACTTAGTCAACACCACCTAGTCAACACCACCTAGTCAACACCCCCTAGTCAACACCACCTAGTCAACACCCCCTAGTCAACACCACCTAGTCAACACCCCCTAGTCAACACCACTTAGTCAACACCACCTAGTCAACACCCCCTAGTCAACACCCCCTAGTCAACACCACCTAGTCAACACCCCCTCGTCAACACCACCTGGTCCATGCCTCCTCATCTTTCAGCCTCACTAAAGCCTGACATATCACCTGGGATTTCTGTGTCACGTTAGATTCTCCATAATTTCAGATCAGCGATACAGTCTTTAGCGATACAGTCTTTAGCGATACAGTCTTTCACTTACGTACTTCACTTTTAAACTGTAAACTGTAACTGTTAGGTTAGGTTAGGTCAGGTTGGGTTAGGTTAGGTTAGGTTAGTCATGTGTACACGAGGGCTTGAGCAATTCAGGAAATTTTTGTTCAAGTTTTCACGGCCCATAAACTTTGTAAAATGGTTTGGTTCACGAAATGTCCGTGTGAATGTTGCTTCTACTTTGTTCCTTTCACTTTATTCATGAACTTTCTAAACTAACAGATTTACCTTGTCGAGTTAACTTTGTCCTCTTTTGTTACTGTTTGTTTTTGTTGTAGTTGTTGTTACTGTTGATGTTATTCTTGTTGTTATTGTTGCAGTTATTGTTGTTGCTGAGGCTAAGATAACAGCAATTGTTGTTGATGTAGTTGTGACGTCCTTTAAGCCTCGTCTCTCTTTTGTAATTTTTCTAACAATGTTTTCCCTCCCTCCTCACCCTCAACCCCCTTCCTCCTACCTTCCCCCCTCTCCCTCAACCCCCTCCCCCCTCCCACCCTCCCCCTCCTCACCCTCAACTCCCTTCCTCCTACCTTCCCCCCTCTCCCTCAACCCCCTCCCACCCTCCCCCTTCTCTCTCTCCCCTCCCCCTCCCTCCCTCCTCACCCTCAACCCCCTCCCACCCTCCCCCTTCTCCCTCAACCCCCTCCCACCCTCCCCCTTCTCCCTCAACCCCCTCCCACCCTCCCCCTTCTCCCTCAACCCCCTCCCACCTTCCCCCTTCTCCCTCAACCCCCTCCCACCCTCCCCCTTCACCCTCAACCCCCTCCCACCCTCCCCCTTCTCTCTCTCACCTCCCCCTCCCTCCCTCCTCACGTTAATAGTCTACTAACCTTTATACCATCACAATGACCTCTTGACCTACTGACCTACCACACCTCGTTGGTCATTACGACGTAAATATAAGAGGTATATATTATGCTGAACCAGGACAGGTGAACAACTTGATACACACACAGGTGAAACAGTAATTAGTGTGATGTTGTTTGGCTGATCAGGTGTGTGTGTGTGTGTGTGTGTGTGTTAATTAGGGATTATTAATGAGGGCGCTGTGATTACCTGAGTATTTTCTTTTCTTTCTTTTCTGCTCTTCCTTGCCTCCTCCTTCTCCTTCCTTCTAACCCCTCCTTCATCTCTACCTTCTTCTCCTTCAGCATCTTCTTCTCTTCACCCCTCCCTTCTCCTCCCCTCCTTCTCTTCTCCCTTCTTACCGCTTCTCTTTCTCCTTCTTCTCGTTCTCCCCGTACTCCTCCTCCTATTGACTTCATTTCTCAACATAGTTCAGTTAAGTAAATCTCACTTCACTAACTTAGCTGACTTCATGGGTGAGTGTGGGTGATGTGGGTGTGTGGATGATGTGGGTGTGGCAGTACTAAGGGTGGGTGAGTGTGGGTGAGTGGATGTGTGCCAGTACGGAGGGGGGGTGGGATACATAATGGCCTCTTCTCTGGCTACTTTGTAAACGTCGTCACGGAAAAGCTGAGGATTTATCAGTAAGGACCCCCCCCCCCTCCTCCCGCCTCATCACCGCTGAATTGCCGCTGTTCCCACACATTCCACCGCCCATTTTTATTCTACGTCTAGGGACACACACACACACACACACACACACACACACACACACACACATACACAGGTAGAAACAGATGTCACAGTTGTGGTATATACAAAACGCAGTGGTCAGGGGTGTGTGTGTGTGTGTATTCTCCCACGAAGGAAATATTGTAAACAGAACCATACACACTAGAACAACATCTACAGTGAGGCATTTATTAAACTTTAAAACAACCCTCTGGCGGTGTTCTTCTCATAATAACAAAGGACAAAGAATATAAAATGGTGATGTGGAATAGAAGTTGTTATATTTTTCTTCTCCCCCTAACAACACAACAGTTCAGTTTAACATCAAAGGACAGATTTCTTTCCTCAATATATTTTTCTCCTTCAACAACAACAACAAAGGCTTCTATACTCTTAGCTTAATAAACTGAGAGAGAGAGAGAGAGAGAGAGAGAGAGAGAGAGAGAGAGAGAGAGAGAGAGAGAGAGAGAGAGACATACATACATACAGACAGACAGACAGACAGACACTTCACCCTCCTCCCGCCACTCATAACATTACCACATTTTATAGTATTAACTTTACGTGAAACAAAAAAAAAATAAATAAAAAAATAATAATCTAAATGAACTCTATTATAGCTTATTTTATTATTTACACCAATAATATAACCCCCAGGTGGAAGTAATTAAGCGAGTAATTAACGACAGGTGTGTATAATCATCTTACGACTATATTCAAGATAAAATATTTCCTCATATAACATTGAGGGAATAATTTATATATAATGTCACGTTACAGACCTTTTGTATTTTCGTATGTAATTTCCTGTTCTATATAAATACAGTTAGAGGTAGTTGTGTTAATGCTGATACGTAATGGTTCAGAAATGTTCAATGGAGACTGAACAACACTCGACATGTTCAGTAAGCGAGGCGTTTGTTAATAGTTTATTATTTGAACAATTATTATAAGATTGAATTATATACATTTCTATGATTTTGGGCTTTTGAATCACCCTGTAGAATGTAGACAGACAGACAGACAGACAGACAGACAGTGCAGGCATACAATATACATAAGACATACAGCTATACAATATTACCCTGTGTAGTATAGTCTGATTAAGAATTTACCTGCTCTTAATTGCCGTAACTTTTAACCCATTCTTTCAGGTAAACTAATCTTCAGGTCTGGTTCGTAAAGATTCTAATTTCCTTCTTTTTTTTTCCTCGCTGCGTCAATTTTTTTTCATGACTCAAGTTTAACAGTTAAGAAATTTGTTAATTATTTTTGCCGTGAAGTTTGTTGGGTGTTCATTAGTATTGATGACTGATGAACTCCTGAAATTTAGAGGTGGTGTTAGTTGTGTGAGCTGTGGTGGTGGTGGTGTGTGGTACAGTACATGATGCTATACTGTCTGTCTGTCAGTTTGTCTGTCTGTCTGTCTGTATGTCTGTCTCAAATTGCCTTATTAGAAGACCTATTACTCCTGCTGATGGGACATAACATTCACCTGAGCTGACTTACACACACACACACACACACACACACACACACACACACACACTCTCTCTCACACCCTCACCACACCCACCCACCCACCCACCGCCCTCTCACACCCATTATACTATGTAAATGCTTCTAAAACACCCCCCCAACCCCATTAATATATATTTACGTATTTCTTCAGTTTTATGCATTTAAATTGTACACCTAAGAGACACTTTTTAATGACTGTCTCTACCTGGTGAAGAGATGTTTATATAAGAGGTATATAAATAGGTGAATATATATCTCTCCTCTATCTCTCAGGTTAATATAAATGTCTCTTAATATCTCTCAGTTAATATAAGAATCTCTCAGGTGTGTTAAGTAATATAATCAGGTAAATAGGTCAAACATCACTCACGTTTATACACAGGTGAGTGTGTACAACTCGTTAACTCTTACATGAGAAAACTTGGACAATATTTTGAGTAATTATCCAAGTTTATGTTGCCTAAATTACCGCCTTCAATCTCCCTTACCCTCCCTTACCTTCTCTCCCTTACCATACCTTCCCTCACCCTCCCTTACCTTACCTCTCCCTTACCTTACCTCTCTCTCTCTTTTCCTTCTCACCTCTCCCTCCCTAATCTTCCCTTACCTTCTCTCCTCCTTACCCCTCCTTCCTTTACCCTCCCTCCTCCTCCCCCGCCCTTACTTCCCTCCTTCCTTACCCTCCCTCCCTTACCCTCCCTACCTCCTTCACGGGCTGTAGGATTAACAGAGCCAGGGTGAAGTGTGTAAACAGCAGTAGTAACACACACACACACACACACACACACACACACACACACACACACAGTCACGGTGACATAGGTATGGCAGCCTCGACGATTACCTGTATTAAAGGTGTGTTTTGTTACCTGTGATGTTAATGGCCCAGGTATGTTTCTGTTATTAGGTGAAATGTGTTGATTTTAGCAATATTCTGTTCGTGGTTATGTTTGGTCCGTGGTTATCTTTGGTCCGTGGTTATCTTTGGTCCGTGGTTTATCTTTGGTCCGTGGTTGTTTGGTGGTTATCTTTGGTCCGTGGTTATCTTTGGTCCGTGGTTATCTTTGGTCCGTGGTTACCATTGGTCCGTAGTCATCTTCCGTCCTTACTAACACAACCAAATCCTATCCTCGGGTTATTACAAGACGTTCATATCTCAGCCATCTTGACGTGGTGGATATAATACATCTTTTTGTTGCTCCTGATAAAACTACTCATTGGTTAGCGTATCCTGGGGATCACTCGGCGCATTATTGCCACTTCAGTCTTGTTGATGTTACAGTCTGGCCTCTTGCCTCACCTCACCAACCTCCAAACTTCACCCCTCAACTCCTCTCAACTCGGGAGGTAAGGAGGACTTCTCACTGTACTCATGGCTCACGAGGACCTCACCCTCCTGCAGAAGTTGTGAGTAACTCCTCCTGCACGCACGTACGTCTCCCCCCCCCCTCTCTCTCTCTCTCTCTCTTTCTCTCTCTCTCTCTCTCTCTCTCTCCTCTCTCGTTCATAGTCTGCCTGAAACTCAACTAGCCTCCCTCAGTCTCGCCTAAACCCGCCCCGCCCCACCCTGCTTCACCCCACCCAGCCCCACCCCACCCTGCTTCACCCCGCCACCACCTCACACAGGATAGTACATACAAATTCGCTAAAGATGTAAATTGTATCGTGTAAATATCCATACAAACCTTTGTTGCAACTGAAACGTAAAAACGACAGCCAAAAAAATACTGACAGGATGAAATTGACTTCAAATGAACACACGTTAAGGCTACTACTGTTGATGTGAATTATTGTGTTGGGAATATAGATAAAGAGTGGGGATATATTTCACAACAATAATACCTTTTAAATGCTAAACACCTCTACTGGATATATTTTCCCCGAGGTGTTGGTGAAAATAAAATATACACCGACACAATTTCTCACTCCGTACTTGAGAAAGATTTGTGAGACGTTTCCCATCAAGTTTTCCCTCTTCTCCTTAAATTCGTTATAAAGTTAAGTCGTGGTTGAGGAATACTGAGAATATGTTCCTTTACGTCATACACTATACCACGGTAGACGGGAGAGAGAGTTAGTGGTGTGAGTCTGTCTGTCAAGCTGCCCAGGAACAAGGACTCTGTTTAAAGGTCATGACTGCAGTGGTCATTTAAGGGGGGAGGAGAGAAGTTGTTTATTATTTAATATTTTCACGTCATACTGTGTTTGTGCCTTAAACCATCTTCATAATCTAATACCAGTAACACACCTGCACCACCACACCTGTACCCCCACACCTGTACCACACCTGTATCACACTCCCTCGTCCTCCGACACATAAAAACACACTTTCCTGACAAATTTCCCTAAGACATATTGCTTTAAAGTTAGCGTGAGGGAGGGAGGGAGAGGGGGAGGGAGAGGGGAGAGAGGGAAGGAGAAAGGAGTTGAAGGAGAGAGAGAGAGGAGGGGATAGAAGTGAAAGGAGAAGCGATTTGAGGGAGAGAGAGGAGGAAGGAGAGGTGAGAGGGGGAAAAGAGGGACGTGAATGGGGAGGAAGTTGAAGGGGAGAGAAGAGGAAGGGATGGAGAAGGTAACATCCTATATCAGTCCCCCTGTTGTTATAATATATCACAAACACCACACAGTAAACACAGTAAACACAGTAAACACATATAATTTAAACATCAATTAAAACAGGGAACTATTAATAAATTATACATCTGGAATAAATTATTAAAAATATTATAAAAAACTGTAAAGTATAATTATATAAACATGAATTAATAATGTAAATAAGAGAAATAACTTTATTTTTTTACCTCACTTTCAACACAACGCTCGTGAGTCTGTCAACTTTAGGTGAAATAACACGAAACTATTAATGGGTAATTTTTAAAACACTATATGTGTGTGTGTGCATGTAACTCTTGTAATGGGGGGAAGGGGTGGAGTGTGGAGGGTGGAAGGGGTGGAGGGTGGAAGGGGTGGAGGGTGGAAGGGGTGGAGTGTGGAAGGGGTGGAGTGTGGAAGGGGTGGTGGGGGGAAGGGGTGGAGGGTGGAAGGGATGGAGTGTGGAAGGGGTGGAGGGTGGAAGGGGTGGAGTGTGGAAGGGGTGGAGTGTGGAAGGGGTGGAGTGTGGAAGGGGTGGAGGGTGGAAGGGATGGTGGGGGGAGGAATGGAGAAAAGGGGAAAGAAGAGAGAATGGTGAAGGAAGAGGGATGTCAGCAGCCTCTGTCACCATAATAGTTAATTATTTCTTCACCATAAAACTCTAAATCATTTTAACTCTACCAATAACGTCTTGCTGGAAAGAAACTGAAATGTATTCATGAAGACCCGAGCTGCCTGCCGCCCACTGACCAACACAACGGCTCTCCAACACATTGAATACTGAAAGTGTGGCTCACCAACACACTGAATACTGAAAGTGTGGCTCACCAACACACTGTATACTGTAAGGGTGGCTCACCAACACACTGTATACTGTAAGTGTGGCTCACCAACACACTGTATACTGTAAGTGTGGCACACCAACACACTGTATACTGTAAGTGTGGCTCACCAACACACTGTATACTGTAAGTGTGGCTCACCAACACACAGTATACTGTAAGTGTGGCTCACCAACACACTGTATACTGTAAGTGTGGCTCACCAACACACTGTATACTGTAAGTGTGGCTCACCAACACACATACTGTAAGTGTGGCTCACCAACACACTGTAAGTGTGGCTCACCAACACACTGTAAGTGTGGCTCACCAACACACTGTAAGTGTGGCAGTACTGTTGCTGTATCTTCCAGTACACAGTTACTATATAATGTTTATAATAAAGTTTGTCACTATATTACACCAGCAGTTTATCTTGATGAATAAGCTTGTAATTGTCTCTCTGTCTCTCGTGTTGTACAATATTGATTATCTGTATTAATTTGTCTATATTTCCCACCAGCTCCAGCTATACGTCCCTCTCTCTCCTCTCTTAAGTCAAGAACTCTGAGAGTTTGGCAACAATTACCTCACCTCTGTGTTGGCTTTACCATTCAGCTTTTGACAACAAAGCGGCGGCGCAGTTTACGGTCAGCTGCAGCTGCAAGTGTCAAAACAATTCTCTTGACCAAACTGAGTGAAGGCAGGAGGTGAGGTCGTCCTCCAGTGATGATGAGGGAGGTCGTCCTCCAGTTATGATGAGGGAGATCGTCCTCCAGTGATGGTGAGGGAGGTCATCGTCCAGTGGTGGCGAGGGAAGTAGTCCTCCAGTGGTGGTGACAGAGGTCGATCCTCCAGTGATGGTGAGGGAGGTCGTCCTCTAGTGGTGGTGAGGGAGGCCGTCCTCCAGTGGTAGTGAAGGAGGTAGTCCTCCAGTGGTGGTGGGGGAGGTCGTCCTCCAGTGGTGGTGAGGGAGGCCGTCCTCCAGTGGTGGTGAAGGAGGTCGTCCTCCAGTGGTGGTGAGGGAGGTCGTCCTCCAGTGGGGGTGAGGGAGGCCGTCCTCCAGTGGTGGTGAAGGAGGCCGTCCTCCAGTGGTGGTGAGGGAGGTCGTCCTCCAGTGGTGGTGAGGGAGGCCGTCCTCCAGTGGTGGTGAGGGAGGTCGTCCTCCAGTGGTGCTGAAGGAGGTCGTCCTCCAGTGGTGCTGAAGGAGGTCGTCCTCCAGTGGTGGTGAGGGAGGCCGTCCTCCAGTGGTGGTGAAGGAGGTCGTCCTCCAGTGGTGGTGAGGGAGGTCGTCCTCCAGTGGTGGTGAGGGAGGTCGTCCTCCAGTGGTGGTGAGGGAGGCCGTCCTCCAGTGGTGCTGAAGGAGGTCGTCCTCCAGTGGTGGTGAGGGAGGTCGTCCTCCAGTATGTGTGACAATTACATACACAATTTAAGACAAACGTCACCTGTGTTAAAGGTAATATTAAGTGTTGTTCTTCATGATAATAAAGTCAGGCGGAACATTAAACAATAGTGTTATTCAGGACAAGTTAGTGACAGGTAAATGTATAACTTGTTCTCCATAAATTATTATTGTATTACAAACATTAACAGAGTCCGCTCACCGCTCTCTGTGTATCACTGATGTTGTGATTTTTGTCTCACAATAATGATGTAATGAATTATTAACGATGAGTTTGTGAGCACTACCTGGCGGAGCTCTGGTCTAACTCACACAGCCTCGCCGCCACTGTGGTGCTGTGGTACTGTGGCCCTGTGGTCTACTATGCCCACTTGTGACCCACTTTGCCCACCTAATTATGACGTCAACCAAAGCAAATAAAAAAGGCCTCACAAACTGGCACGAGTGTGTGTGTGACTACAACCCTAATTGAACACTACAATGTTAACTGCCTCACTTGAGACATAAACCAGAAGGAAAAATATATACAGAATGTACTTATTATTATAACACACCTGTACAATGGCCACACAGCTGTAAAGAAACACAGGTGAAGAGAGAAAAATGCATAAAGGTTTATTTTTAAGGTCAACTCTTTAGTTTATTGTTTTCCTACGTTTTTTTTTTCTTTTTAGTGTTTTTTTTTAATGTTGAACTTAGAGTGTAAAAAAATAAATAAAAATAAGCGTTTGAGATGTTATTCCATTATCCTCTCTCTGTCTCTCTCTCTTTCCTTCTTCCTCTATCCCCTACTCCTTCTCCTCCTCCTCTTCCCCTCCTGTAAACTGTGGTGGTGGCAGTGAAGGTAAACTGAATGAGCTCGGTAATTCTCTAAGACTAAATCCCACTTTTGTAAACCAAATTTTCACTAAGCTTTAAAGACCATTTGGAGTCTTAGAGCGTCTTAAGTTTGTCTCAGGAATTAATCTTAGTTGATTTAAGAGAAGTTACAGCAGGTGGAGGTCGACCTTTACCGAGTTACAACCTTGATATAACGAACGTGTGACTTTTTACACCTACATTCAAACACACACACACACACACACACACACACACACACACACACACACACACACACACACACACACACACATACACACACACACATAAAATCCGTATTAATTACACTAGTCTTACAAAAGTTGCAAGAAATAAGTCTGCAGCAAAATTCTTACGTGAGGCAGGTGTGAATGTAACGTTAATTAACCTATAAGAGAAAACCTACCTGACTACAACATTTTTCAGGTGAAGCCAATTAATTGATCACGCCAGAGAGCAATTAATCTAAATATGAGAATTAATAATATTCTCAGGTGTAATAATAATAATTCGCTTCATTTAGTCGACTATATGAAGTTTATATATAATTTGAGTATTAAATTTTACCTGTATGTTAATTGAGGTAAGGTGATACAGTGTTGTTCTGACGTGTATATTAGTGTTGTTGTTCATTTTCACCACCTCCTCCTCCCTACTCTTCTCTTCTCCTCCTATTCCACTTTCACTTCCTTCATTCACCTCCACCCTACTCTTCTCCACCTCCTCCTACTTTCTCTTCTCCACCTCCTCTTCCTCCTACTTTCTCTTCTCCACCTCCTCTACTTTCTCCTCCTCTTCATTCTGGTTCACTTCACCCTTTGTGCTTGAGTCAAGAGGGTGTACAAGTGGGTACTGTGAAGACTAATGGGTGTGAAGTACAACACACACACACACACACACACACACACACACACACACACACACACACACACACACACACAAAATGAGTAAACATAAAGTTGCTCTCTCTCTCTCTCTCTCTCTCTCTCTCTCTCTCTCTCTCTCTCTCTCTCACAGACACACACACACACATATAAAAAACGACGCCGGCAACTTATTCTATTATATTTTATAAGGTACTCGAAGATGCAAAAGAGATCAACATTTAAGACCAGCTTCTCCTCTCCCAAATATTTTACACTCAAAGTTTGGTAATCTTAAAACTTTTGCTTCCATTTATGTGTAGTATATCTCTCTCTCTCTCTCTCTCTCTCTCTCTCTCTCTCTCTCTCTCTCTCTCTCTCTCTCTCTCTCTCTCTCTCTCTCTCCTACGCTTCCTTATTGTTACTTGGTGGTGGTGGTGGTGGTGGTGGTGGTGGTAGTAGTAGGAGGGCTGACAGTGGTGGTAGGAGGTGTAACAGTGGTGGTAGGAGGGCTGACAGTGGTGGTAGGAGGGCTGACAGTGGTGGTAGGAGGGCTGACAGTGGTGGTAGGAGGGCTGACAGTGGTGGTAGGAGGTGTAACAGTGGTGGTAGGAGGGCTGACAGTGGTGGTAGGAGGGCTGACAGTGGTGGTAGGAGGGCTGACAGGACGATGTTTGTTCAAGTTATTTCTATTTACACACAAAATGTTTTCTATTTTTTCCGCTGGTTGGACGTGATTCTCTGTACGTCAGCATGTGGCGCTACCCATCACTCTGTACACACACACACATACACACACACATCATTCTCTGTACACAGTGAACGACACACACCATCCACATATCACCTACATATCACTACACCCGCCTACACATCACTGCACATCACCTACACACACCTGTACTCACCTACACATCATCTACACACACCTGTACTCAACTACACATCATCTACACACACCTGTACTCACCTACACATCACTACACATCACCTACAAATCACTGCGCATCACCTACACACACCTGTACTCACCTAGTAGACTCATGATTCATTCACCTGTCTGAACTCACCTGCGCTAAGGGATGAAATAGACTAATTAATAATCACCTTCACCTGAGATGGAGTTTTATGCTAACTCTACCTGAAAGAGAATCACTTTGTGTGTGTGTGTGTGTGTGTGTGTGTGTGTGTGTGTGTGTGTGTGTGTGTGTGTGTGTGTGTACATACAATTAGTGGAGGTGCATCATCTGCCTAGTTTGTGGATGTGAGTCTCTTCTTTACAACATCCACTTCTCCATACCTCATCCACTTCTCCATACCTCATCCACTTTTCCACATAAACAACTGAATTTCCTTTCAAATTTATATTTCAACTTGACTTCTACACCAAATAACATTGTTTATACAAGGCTGTCAGGAGGGTGCTGACAGCCACTAAGAGTACAAGGCTGTCAAAAGGGCGGTGACAGCCACTGAGAGCACACCCTATATACCTCTAGATACACAGGACTGTCAGGAGAGGGAGCTGACAGCCACTTACAACCCGAGGGAGTGTGGTGGACCTTGGGATTGTCCTCATAAGGTAAGATTTGTTGAGGCTCTTCAGGGTTGACACACTCTTGGGGGGGGGGGGGGGGCGACCTTCCCTAGAGACGTGCATCAGTACTTCATGTTTTACCTTTTTTATTATACATTATTACCATCTCTCTCTCTCTCTCTCTCTCTCTCTCTCTCTCTCTCTCTCTCTCTCTCTCTCTCTCTCTCTCTCTCTCTCTCTCTCTCTCATCAATTATTCATTCCTCACACTTATCCCCACCTTCCCATATCTCCTCCTCCTCCTCCTCTTCCCTCACCTTCCCATTCCTCCCCCCTCCCCCTTGATCCCTACTTTCCCCTCTTTTCTCAGGCCAAATTCCCCGGCCCGCTCCCCTCTTCCCTCAGGATCTCCCTGATGAAAACATTGTATGAGACACTTAACCTGGCGAGGAGAGGGAGTGACCTGGCGAGGAGAGGGAGTGACCTGGCGAGGAGAGGGAGTGACCTGGCGAGGAGAGGGAGTGACCTGGCGAGGAGAGGGAGTGACCTGGCGAGGAGAGGGAGTAACCTGGCGAGGAGAGGGAGTAACCTGGCGAGGAGAGGGAGTGACCTGGCGAGGAGAGGAATGAGTGACAATAACACGTAACAATCAACAAGTATTAATCAACAGGTAACACTCCCACCTGTTATCCCCTTCATATACAGGTAGAAAAAGGTGTTAATATCCAGGTACTCCCAACACCCAGGTAGTTACTCGTATTATTATCGTTTTGTTGTTCTAAGGTGTTGACTCGTGTGTGTGTGTGTTTTAGGGTCATTATGTAGTGGCATTATCATTAGTGTACAAAACATTAAGCTCTCACAATGATGGATTGATTTGAGTATAAATTTACGTTGATTTATTTCATATCATTTAATGTTTTGTTATTTCATTGTTTCCCAATTCATCATTGTTGTCTTTGGTATTTTCTCTTTTATTTACCAGTATTTATTTTTCTCTCTTGTGTGTATTGCGTTGATATGTTTCCTGTTTACATAAAAGAAGTAAATATTACCTGACAACTTCCGGGTTACAATACCCTTTTTTTTTTTTTTTTGGTTAGCGGAGTTAAAAGTGTTTCCGGGTTATGTCGCTCAGGTGTGTGTGTGTGTGTGTGTGTGTGTGTGTGTGTGTGTGTGTGTAGCTCACCTGTAATTAACACAAGTTTTTCTATCAGGTAATATTTACCTTGGTAACACTGCAGGTTATCTATATATTCCGGTAACACTACAGGTATTGTCCCCCACAGGTAACATCTCCTTAGACAGTGCCACAGGTTAGGTTAGGTTAGGTTAGAGTGTTTAATAATCACCAGGTGTAATAAATTAGGGTGTGTAATCTCCACCTTTCCACACCTCCTTCGGCTCCTCCTCCTGTTCTCCTTCTCTGTTATTCCACTCTTCACCCAGCCACCTCCTCCTTCTCCCCCACCTACCCACACCTCCACCTCCTTCCCCTACCCCTCTCTCTCTGTTATTCCTCTTCACCCCACCACAAATACTGCTCAACTTGACTACATTATCCCCCCTCCCCCCACACACACACACATAAAAGTGACTTTCTAAAACACTAAAATAAACAAAGTCTTTCCTGAACGAGATCCCTCAAAACTCTTTCACCATTTTCGAAGATTTTCTCAAAGTTGGAAAGAGAGAAAGGCAGAATATGTAAGCTAGTCTTGGAAGGATGGTCAAATAAAACATTTTATTTATTATATTTTAGTCGAATATTGAGAAAAATATTTAGGTTTTCTTTTTATCTGTAATATGTATCTTGACTATTAGTATCCTTTATGTATCTTTTGTGTAGTTTTATGTATTTATTTTTATTCTTTTATCTCTAAGTTAAAGTTATTATTTAGCATTATTTTATTTCTCAACAGTTATTATTATTATTATTACTTTACCTTTTTTTATAATTTACTGTTGATATTTTTTATGAATATTTTTGATTCATCACTAATAACTGACCAATACTCCACTAATTAGCATAGACTGTAGCCTAACCACCTCCTTCCTTCTCTCTCTCCCTCCTTCCTTCCCTCTTTCCTTCCCTCTCTCCTTCCCTCTCTCTCCCTCCTTCCTTCCCTCTCTCCTTCCCTCTCACCACCACTTCACAGCTGACTATACTCCCCCTCTCGCCTCCAGGGGCTACAACATTACGCTGTCCAATCTGTAATTTAACTTTTCCATAATGTTCCGTCTCTCGGGAACATCTTTCACCTGATTGGACGACAAGATTCACGTGACATCTTTTCTGTCATTAATATCTTCGAGCGAGAAAGTTTAAAAAGTTTTTCAATACTTTCTTTTGTATTTCACGACAATTTTTATCTGTTCGAGGGACATTAATCATAACTTTGGTGTAGTGAGTGAATGAAGCGGAGTAGTTGAATATGTTGTTAATATGTAAAGTTAAATCATAAATTACTTTTAATCCTTTAGAGTCCAAAACAATATAACAAACTGATCACAATTTCCTTACATCAGACACCACATCAGTACTTGTGTTTTCCTTATAGGTGATGGTGCCAGTGACACTACACCTTATCACTTGTCATAATACAGTTTCCTAAAATGGTTAAGTTCATTGTACATCAAAAAAACACAAATCGAATGTAAACAAGATATAGCGTAACCTGAGAGTATTGTAGACTTGTTGAATTTTTAATGTAAGTCGTATTATTGTTCATATTTATTATAAGAACATTGTCAATATTTTCTCATTTGTCTGTCGCTCATATTATTAAACATACTGTATATTAATATCTTGAGAAAAGTTTATATAACTATTATGTTATTGTGATTACTGCGGCGTGAAATTAAATAAAAATAGTCGAGATGAAATTCCTGGAAGTTGAGGCAATAATGACCGTCTTTAGTTGCCAGGAAGTGTTTTGAAGAGTTATTTTTGTTTACTTTAAAATAAAATATCAAATTGAACATAAAACCTAACCTAACCAATCCTAAGATAACCTAACCTAACCAAACCCACGAGGCAACATTAAGTAGGTAAATCATCAGGTGAAACAAGCTAGGTAGAATTTAATTATTAATCTCCAGGTGCTGTAAAATTCATAACTACCAACATTCATACATCCAATAATAACAAAAACGAATCGGCAGAGTAGATAAACCACTCGACTCCTGTTCTTTACGGTCGTTGGTTCGGTTCCCGGGCCATCCTTATCATCAGCCTTTGAATGGTGTAGTTGAAGCAGTGGTGAGTTGAGAGCGCGGCCGACCCTTCACTGCCTGGCCTCTTCTGTGTCAGGTCCTTGTGGAGGTCTACTCGCCTGACATCTACTCGTCCGTCCATCATCGTCCACTCGTCCATCACTGTCTACTCGCCTGACATCTACTCGTCCGTCCATCATCGTCCACTCGTCCATCACTGTCTACTCGTCCACCACCATCCACTCGTCCGTCCATCATCGTCCACTGGTTCATCATCCACTCGTCCATCACTGTCTACTCGTCCATCACCATCCACTCGTCCGTCCATCAATGTCAGTGTGTGTGTGTGTATGTGTGTGTGTGTGTGTGTGTGTGTCTTGTTCCTTCACCTACCTACACGCTCACAACTCCCTCACCTTCACTACAAAACAAGAAATTAACAAAAAACACAAAACTCAAGTAAACAAAACAAAAAAAAACAAGGAAAATTAAACCATATTACAAGATAAAGATTACGAAGTGACAACCTAACCTAGCCTAACCTAACCTAACCTAACCTAACCTAACCATTACAAAGTTAAAGAAGTAATGATAAGAGTAAGATAAGAGAGTACCGTCGATACTACCCGAGGGAGTGACAGTATTAACCTTCTTCGTCAGTAGTCGCTACCGCTGACGAGGCCACGAGAAATTGCCCAAGAAAAGTCTCAGGTGTTTAACTTTTGCACCTTCATTACTCCCTCAGGTAATTAACGTAATTTGCGTAAATGGGACTTTTACCGGTTACCTACTATTACATTCGTCTGGGTGGGGAGGGGGTGATAGGGGGAGGGGAGGGGGTGATAGGGGGAGGGGAGGTGGTGATAGGGGGGAGGTGATGGGGGAAAGGGAAAGGTCATTAAACTTTGGCTATGTGATAATCTTTGACCAGATAAATGGCCACTTTGAGGATAATGTCTCTCCTAAATTGTATTACGTTATATTATTATTATTGTCACCTTTAAATGTAAAAGTTGATATTTCCGTGTGTGTGTGTGTGTGTGTGTGTGTGTGTGTGTGTGTGTGTGTGTGTGTGTGTGTAAGCCAATCCATCGTTGTAAATACTCGTAGGAAATATTCTTCAAGCAGTAACTCATGACTGTGTTAGTTGGGAGGAAGGAAATATATATCATTCTGGTCACTTTATGAGCGCGGGACCATAATTTGTGGTGCAGTATTTTACCTGTACGTGTGAGCGCATTGTTGCATACGTGGCACTGTGGCACACCTGGCACTATGGTATAACTGGCACTATGGCTGAGTGATGAATGTTTACCAGTTATCACCACCATCATCACTACCCTCACCACTACTACCACCACCCCCACCACCACCACCACCACCACCATCTTCCCCACCACCACCATCAAAACCCACACTACTAGCAAGTCTACGGATTTGGCGCACCCGTATTCAACCACAACTACCACCACCCCCACCTCCACTACCACCCCACCACCACCATTACCTACCTTGCTACCATCACCACCACCCCCACCATCACTATCACCCCCACCACCACTACCACCAGCACCCTCACCCACACCACCACCCCCACCTCCACTACCACCACCACCACTACCACCACCCCGAACACAACCCACACCACTACCACCAGTACCCTCACCAACACCACCACCCCCACCTCCACTACCACCACCACCACTACCACCACCCCGAACACAACCCACACCACTACCACCAGCACCCTCACCAACACCACCACCTCCACTACCACCACTACCCCCACCACACTAAGATGAATCAGTAGGCTGGCTGGCTGGTTGAGTACACGGGCTGAGAGATCAGAGAGACGCGGGTGAACATGCCGGGTTCTGAAGCGAGTAATTGCTGTCAAGGCCGGCTGGGACGAGTGACTACATGGCCAAGTGGATGGGCCAAATACCTGTCTGGCCGGCCGAGTGACTGCGAGGGCCACGGCCACTCCCTCCATCATCAGCACTCAGGTCTTGCGCTAGTCCGACTACCCGTTATAGGTCAACATTGTGTTAGTGGATGTATGTGTGTTGGTACTAGTAGGGGGCGTGATGGGTTAGGTTAGGTTAGGTTAGGTTACATAAATAGATACACAGATACATAGGTAAACAAATAGACAAGAAAATACAGTGAATGAGATGAAATACAGAACAATGAACGCAACTGAAAAACACACACACACACACACACACACACACACACACACACACACACACACACACACACACACACACACACACACACGATATATTCCTCTTCAAAAAGATATTCAAATCGGCCTCCCACTGTGTTACAAGGCCCCCCAACCCACCCAACCACCATGACCTTCTTCAGGAGTTAGGCCTATACACATACCCCCTACCACCACCTTCATCAGTAGCTAGGCCTATATACAGTATCACAACTTTAAACTACCAATATAAACACCAACTAATAAACGAACTACTACACGTCGTAAGAACTCACCAAAACAATCATTTAGAGCATTAATCAACACACCTGAGATGACAGAGATAGTGAAACGTGAAGGGCGAACACCGTAGACTTTAGTGACTTGTTGGCCAAGATGTTTTTAGTTTTAATTGTGTTTGTTTTTTGACTCACCTTCTATTATTGTATGAGGTGAATAAACCTTATAGAGAGAACTAAGCCACCCTCCCCCCCCCCAAACATTATTACTACACAATTGTTCAACACATGACCGACCATAGCTATTGAGAGTCTGTCAACCACCACAGCAGCTGGCAGACGTAGACCTATACAAATAACCGGAAGACTTTGAGGTTATTACAAGACAACTGAAGTGGAAACAGTTGCCGGTCCAAACACAAGGTCAAAGGTGAAGGACGAATGAAGGATGAACAAGGATGAAGGACAGAGTGAATAATGATCACAATACAATATGAAGAGGAGGACTCTCTCTCTCTCTCTCTCTCTCTCTCTCTCTCTCTCTCTCTCTCTCTCTCTCTCTCATAATTATAATAAAATACAAAATTAAAATAAAGTGAAATTCTAATAAAAACAAAGATAAACAGAAAGAAGAATACACACACACACACACACACACACACACACACACACACACACACACACACACACACACACACACACACACACACACACACACACACTACAAAGAATTATCATTTATTACCCTAACAAAAATATTCAGGTGGTAACAGCTGGGAACGACTCAACCATCTGGTAAATTTATGGTCAATATATTTCCTGTTTAGTGCCACAGACGGGATATATTTCATGTATCTGTTATTTACTATCATGTTAGTGTACCTGTGTGTGTGTGTGTGTGTGTGTGTGTGTGTGTGTGTGTGTGTGTGTGTGTGTGTGTGTGTGTGTAGACCAAAGCACTAACACATTACATTAAACTACAGTGGTATTCTATATTGTTCCCACTACTGTAATGTGTTTCAAGGATTCATCCAAACTAAGGCAATTACAGTTTCATAACCTCCGTCTGCTCAATGTACCATGTATTATATCCTTAAGGAATATATTTGTGAAGTGGATATGTTAGGTTAGGTTAGGTTAGGTTAGGTTAGGTTAGGATATGGGTACACAAGAAGGCATGATAGCGCTCTCTCTCTCTCTCTCTCTCTCTCTCTCTCTCTCTCTCTCTCTCTCTCTCTCTCTCAGTGTAGGTAACAGGGAGGAAACAGCCTACAGCCAACCACGCCATCGTATTATATTTCCACCGTTAAGAAGATTAGTAGATCCTTTTATTCTGCCTTTAAGAAGTTATTCACACTACTTAAGAACTGTAATTACTTAGAGATACTTTGAAAAACAATTACAAGGGATAATATATTAGCGGGAGCCTCTGAACCAAACACATCTCGGTCTACAGTTTATCTTCAAACTTTGATAAGCTGAGCGTCTCGCCACCCAAATTGTTCGCTATTATCCTCATACTCACACAGTTACAACACTCCGCCAAGTATTCTATCACCAGAAAATAAGTTAAGTTTGTATTTTATGACATAAGTTGGAGAGGAAAGTGTTGGTGTGAGGCGGAGTAACACAGCGTCGCTACTCCTTCCCTCCCACACACCCGCCACACTGACCATGTTGTGCTCGCCGCTGTAAGAGTTATTAATATTATGACTTAGGAGAGAGACGTGTGTGTGTGTGTGTGTGTGTGTGTGTGTGTGTGTGGGTGTGTGTGTGTGTGTGTGTGTGTGTGTGTGTGTGTGTGTGTGTGTGTGTGTGTGTGTGTGTGTGTGTGTGTGTGTGTGTGTGTGTGTGTGACCAAGAACACCAATGAACTAAAAAAAAAAGAACATTTTAGTGAAAACGTTCCTGGAATCATGGTGACAGCGTCAGTCATCGTCTAACTCCACATAAACGAAAAAACTCTCCCGTTCTTTAGTGAGGATAAGAGACGTGACTGTGAACTAACTCAATAAACGAGAGAAAATTATAAATGTTTGTAACGCATGAATGAGTTGAGTAAATAACAATGGAATACCTTCATCATCAAGTGAACCCTTATCTTTTAATTGACCCAAATATCCGTTTGTCTCTTTGTCTGTCCATTTCTTTATCCATTTGTATTTTTGTCACCCGATTGATTTAGCAGGGATTTTTATGCTTCTGTTCTGCTTACTGATAATCCCTTCCAAAATAAATTGAATTCTTGTATTAAAAGTTGGAAAAGAAGACGAGAGTTCACATCTGCCAGAAGGACAACACTCATAGCTAGAAAGACTCCGTTTTCTGTCCATTCTTTACGTTCGAGATGGATGGAGGTAATATATTTTTTTTCCTGACAGTTCACAGTGTATTATTTTTACAAATGATTCCTATTGTTCCGCAAGAGAGACAGACATACAGGACATAAAGTGACAATATTTCACAATATTTTCCGGGACGAGTCTTGAGAATTATTTATGAAAACAAAAGCACAGCGGGACGGATGTAAACAATGGTCTGTTTATAGCCGAGATAAACAAACACTACTTGACTGGACAACAACAACATCTGCTACTACTACTATTACTACTACCACAACTACTACCACTACAACTACTACTATTACTCCTCTACTACACAACATCAACAACGAAATTCAGAAAAATATCACTCGTGGGCAGCAGCAGTTGTAGACAGATCGTTTATAAAGTTTTACTGATCCTCTAACTTCTCATGAACACGTTTTCCGACATCCGAATTCTCTCACAGGTGCTCATCCGCTCATTAAACCATCACCTTCCACCAACACTGACGCTCTTTGATGTTTATTGTGTCAATAATCACCTCTGAGTGGCCCCAACACCTCTATAATCCCCTCTCAGTGGCCCTAAAACCTCCATAATCCCCTCTGAGTGGCACCAATACCTCCATAATCCCCTCTGAGTGGCCCCAACACCTCCATAATCCCCTCTGAGTGGCTCCAACACCTTCACAATCCCCTGAGTGGCCCTAACACCTCCATAATCCCCTCTGGGTGGCCCCAACACCTCAATAATCCCCTCTGAATGGCTCCAACACCTCCATAACCCCTCTGAGTGGCCCCAACACCTCCATAATCACCTCTGAGTGGCCCCAGCACCTCCATAATCACCTCTGAGTGGCCCCAGCACCTCCAGTATCACCTCTGAGTGGCCCCAACACCTCCATTATCACCTCTGAGTGGCCCCAACACCTCCATTATCACCTCTGAGTGGCCCCAGCACCTCCATAATCACCTCTGAGTGGCCCCAACACCTCCATAATCACCTCTGAGTGGCCCCAACACCTCCATAATCACCTCTGAGTGGCCCCAACACCTCCATAATCACCTCTGAGTGGCCCCAACACTTACCGCTACCTGTGAAGACTTTGGCAAATTGTCGACTCTTGCATTAGATATCCTCTCGAGCCTTTGTAACTGTGTCGGCCGAAAGTGTGATGAAAAAGTGTGGAAGAGTGTGGTGGAGTGTAGTTGGGTGTGGTGGAGTGTGGTATAATGTGGTGGAATGTGGTAGGTGTGTGGTGGAGTGTGATAGAGTTTGATGCGTTGTTAGAAAAAATTGCAGGTGTTCTTTGGGCAGACTCTGTAAGTATAGTGCCCGGCAAAGTCTCTCCGTCACCACACACACACACACACACACACACACACACACACACACACACACACATACATACACACACACACACACAACCATTTACTAACTCATCACAGTCACCATAAAGACTGTTTTATCACCCACTTAAATGATCACCTGAATCACACTTAATACTGAGGCCCTTGAGTGTGTGTGTGTGTGTGTGTGTGTGTGTGTGTGTGTGTGTGTGTGTGTGTGTGTGTGTCTGGTAGGTAACTGTCTCTTTCTACATTAACATACACTTCCAGTTCAGTCAGATGAGTGGCCAAAAATGAACTCAAGAGACTAAGTTCATTTACCTGGCTCCGCGGCTCATCAAAATACCTGAACGTAATCCAGTTAATTTTGATAACTCGCTCTGTACTTGGTGTAATATCGACATAAACGCCTCCCTTACTAATTACTAATGTTTGTACGTATCACTAAGGATCATTTTTCATTAACTGGTCTATTGATGAACGTCCTTAAGTGTTGGAGGTAGTTCAGTAGACTGCCGTGGTTTAGACTGTCGTGTTTTAAGGTATACTGCTATAGTTTAAGATAGACTATCGTGGTTTAAGGTAGAATGTCGTGGTTTAAGATAGACTGTTGTAGTTTAAGATACTGTCGTGTTTTAAGGTATACTGCTATAATTTAAGATAGACTATCGTGGTTTAAGCGAGACTGTCGTGGTTTAAGGTAGACTGTCGTGGTTTAAGGTAGACTTTCGTGGTTTAAGATAGACTGTCATTGTTTAAGATAGACTGTCATTGTTTTAGATAGACTGTCGTGGTTTAAGGTGAGTGTCGTAGTTTCCCCCGCCACCAGCACAACCACGCCAGGTAGCTCTTAGAGATTACCATGTGGAGGCAGATAAATGTTTGAGAGACCAACACAGCCTAGCGGGGAGTCTACCAGCCCAGCAGTTGACCCATCCACCACAACAAACCATAACATACAAATAAAACAAATAAACAGACAAGCAACAACAGCAAAACATAAAAACAGTAACAACCACACGCTACAAACAACAACAAAACATACAATATCATCACACATACAACACACACACACACACACACACACCACAAACAACAACAAACACACACACACACACACACCACAAACAACAACAAACACAAACACACACACACGACAAACACACCAAGTCTATAAAAAAAATTCCTCGATTATAATTTCGATGAAGTGATTTAATATATAAATTACCCTGAAGGTCATTACCCTGAAGGTCATTACCCTGAAGGTCATACTTAATGAATATGATGGAGTATATTAGTCCATTACCTCTAAGTTCATGTCATTAGGGGCCAGATTAAGATAATTAGGCCCACAGAGGTTATAATTATCTTGGTAGTGGTGGATTAAAACGTAATTTTTCACTAAGTATTACCATGAGAGATGAGGTATGGTGACTGACAGCCTGTGTGCTTAGAGCCACCGAGAGAGAGAGAGAGAGAGAGAGAGAGAGAGAGAGAGAGAGAGAGAGAGAGAGAGAGAGAGAGAGAGAGAGAGAGATAACACTGAAGAGCGCCAATGTTTACGTCGGTTTAGCACACATTAACAGCAGGTCTCCCCCGGGGTACAGGAGCAGCGTCTCTCTACCACCCACCAACACTCACCATCACCCACGACAAATTGTGATAATTCCTGAGTAAACACACGGTATACCTCTCCCTCCCTCTTCCTCTTCTTCAACTCTATCCTCTTCCGCTTTCTTCTTCTACTCCCTCCTCTTCCTCTCCCCCCCTACCTCTCTCTTCTTTCCTTCCCTTTTCTTCTACTCTCTCCCTCTTTCTCCCTCCCTCCCACTCTACTTCTACTCTCTCCACCTTCTTCAATCCCTCTTCCTCTCTTCTCCACCTTCCTCCCTTCCCTCTCCCCCCCCCCCCCCCACTTCTCGCTCTCACTGATGATAAAACACCTGCAGGAAGATTCTTGGCCAAACATCTTCATCATCTGAGTAAGTCGGGTGTTTCTGCCGCCGAGTTGACGTCGAGCATTAGCGGTGAGGATTAGTTTGACGTCGAGAATTAGCGGTGAGGATTAGTTTGACGTCGAGCATTAGCGGTGAGGATTAGTTTGACGTCGAGCATTAGCGGTGAGGATTACTTTGACATCAAGGATTAGCGGTGTTGAGTTGACGTCGAGGATTAGCGGTGTTGAGTTGAAGTCGAGGATTACATAGCGGTGAATGGACTCAAGGACTCTGGCACCAGACTCAGCTGGACTCTTGACAATTTATAAAGGTAAATGTCACACCTGAGGACTAATTTGTGGCTCCAATAAAATATTGTGATAAGAATATTAATGCTATTCACCTGAGAGAGAGAGAGAGAGAGAGAGAGAGAGAGAGAGAGAGAGAGAGAGAGAGAGTATACCCACTCTCGTCAGTTCCTCCTCAACATTAGGTAACTTGAAGCCATGTTAAGTCCGATAAGTTGTCAGAAGCTGTGTCTCCCATAATTATCTCCGCCACAAGTCTGCTGACACAAGAAAGATTTTATGAGGCTGCGGGAAGTCCTGCTGTAGGATACTGAGGGAGTCCTGGGGTTCCTGGAGGTGTCCTGTGGGATGCTGGGGGGGTCCTGTGGGATGCTGAAGGAGTCCTGGAGGATGGTAGAATGGAGTGGGGTCTGGAGGAGTCCTGTGATATGGAGAGTGGGGCCTAGGGGAGTCCTGTAGGATAGAGGTAAGATGCTTGGGGAGTCCTGTAGGATATATTGTCCCTGATCCTCCACCAAAGGCCGTTAGTCTCTCACACAAGCCACAAGTTTACTCTCTATATTCAGATTAGGTTAAGGCACTCGAGGCTGTCTGCTGTAGGAGCTAATAATGAAAAAGTTTGTAATTACTTCTGAGTAGAGCTTAACTTTCTAATGAATTTACTTAAAGGGTTAAAAAAATCTTACTGTCTCGCCATCCCACAACACTTTCCCACAATACCTTCCCACACGACCTCCTACCTCCCCATACGACCTCCTACCTCCCCACATGACCTCTACCTCCCCACCTCTCCACACGACCTCTTAATTTCCCACACTACCCTCCCACTTTCCCACCTTCCCTGCCACCAGTTGTTAGACTCCGTAAAGTGTGTTGGCAAGTGAGTGTGGTGGAAAACACTTAAGTTACTGACAGACTCGGGTGGATGAAGGTAGTGAGGCCCTCAACTTGGCTCTGTCTCTCTCCTTGTCGTCTCTTGAACACAACCTCCGCGCGTGTTCAAGATGGCCGCAACAAAACATAACAATAACTTTATTTTTTTTAAACCTTAGAGTAGATGAATTTTTTTATTTAATATATAACACCTGATGAAAAAATTCTTTGTCTCGACATTTTTTTGCAGGTTGGAGGTTAAGTTTTATTTAATTAGCACAGCATCTGTCTCCTTGTACAAAGTTAATCTCAAAATGATAAAAAATGTTTATTAAAAAGTCATCTTATGTGGTTGAATGTGTTTAGTTTCTTGTGTTTAATATGTTTATTTGTGTTGTTTTATGGTGGAGCGTTTAATTGATATCTCAGGGGCTTGAGTACTCAGGTAGGAGTATTGATCAAGTGGCCACCTCTCACTTGGTACAGTCAAGACGGTGGCCAGTTGGTACAGTCAGGACAGTGGCCAGTTGGTACAGTCAAGACAGTGGCCAGCTGGTACAGTCAGGACAGTGGCCAGCTGGCACAGTCAACACAGTGGCTAGGAGTCAATGTTACCGAGTAGTTTCTCGTAATTTGTTCAGGTATCGTCGTCGTCATCATCATCATCATCACCACCATCACCTATATCAACTTCATCATAATCATCACCATCATCATCATCATCATTATTATCATCACCATCATCATCATCATCATCATCATTATCGTCTCAAAACATACAGTAAACTTTAAACTGTACGAGATGACCTTAACTACTCTATACACATCTAATACACATTACCAATACAAACTCCTAATATACACCCATGACGCTCAACAACCTTTAGTATTACTCAAACAAATGACAAAGTTTCCTCAAGTAACAACAACAACAACAAGTACATTTTTTGTCGTCTTTGTAATTCTGTTCAAGACATATGGGAGAAGTTCCTATGTGTATTTGTTTTATGTAACTGTTTATGTAAGATAAGTGTGGTATAAGTATTCATATTATGTACACACACACACACACACACACACACACACACACACACATCTTAATAGCTACAGTATCAGGTAATCAACAAGAGAGACTGGAATTACTAATTTAACATAACCTAACCTAACCAAAACAGGACCTTATTAAATCCAATGGTCGACTTTATTCTCTTGGTTAATAGAAAAAGTAAATAATAACAGTGTAAATAATAAATAATAGTATAAATAATATAAATAATAAAATAATTATATATAACTCTCTCAAAATATTCTCTAAACATATATTAAGCCGAGTTTCATTCTACTTTTTCCCTTTTTTTTATAAATTCTTAAAAAAAAATATACCTAAATTATATCAGGTATGTTATTGTAGTATATCAAATGGTGTTGTAATTCTCTGCACCGTTGATGTTGGGAAGCTTCACCATACGTCAAAACACAACATATTTTTAGTTTTATTTATATTTTATTTATATTTGACAGATCTGTTTATTAGTCAACGAGAGAACAACTTTATGAGACACAAACAATTATCTGTCATGCAATGTATTTTATGGCCAACAAATATATTTTATGTGTTAGTTAGTTTTTAATATTTTCTTTCGGGTTTATGTAATGGTTTGTATGTATGTTTGTGTGTGGTGGTGGGTGTTGTGGTGTGTGTGGTGGTGGGTGTTGTGGTGTGTGTGGTGGTGGGTGTTGTGGTGTGAGTGGGTGGGGTGGGGGGGGAGGGGGTAATTTCCAGGTGATCTGTACAAACATTAAAATTTGTATCACACGATGGGGAGAAGAAGGATCTAATGTTGGGGAGGATCTGGGTTATGTTGGGGAGGATCTAGGGAGAATAATCGACTATAACTTCTGACCTGCCTCACACACACACACACACACACACACACACACACACACACACACACACACACACACACACACACACACACAATCTCTTTAAACTCTAAGTAAGACTAAATAAATAATATTCATTACCTTAACAAAATCCTTTCAACACTCACTGCGCTCTCGACATGTTTATAAATTCGCAAAAGAAAAAAATACAAAGAACTGACATGGATGGGAATTCACCTGGTTCATTAATTAATTATTAGGTTACCTGTCCAAGTTGTCACCTCCAAAAAAAATAAGAATACATAAGAATTTCTAGAGAGTATTTTTTTTTTCCTTGCAGCGTTAACTACTCAGTAACTCGCTGTCCTGGTGTTTATAAATGATTCATTATTCCTCAGAGGTCTCAGGACTCGACCATGCCAACTGGTGAAATGAGAAAGTGAAGTGATTATGTCAAGAGAAATTATGCTGTTTAGTGTTTCAAGTTTAGTTTGGTCGGGCTAACTAAAAAGATTCGCTCCTCTTTTTTATAGCAACTTATATCGATATATTTTCTATTTTGAAGTTTATTTTGATTCAAAGATTATTATAAAGTAGGTTTAGAGCCGTCAATATATATATCACCTGCCATGTCAACACAGAGGGGCCACGTCAATAAATACTTCAGTTACTGTACCAATCAAAGTTCAAATTAATCCCATTTTCTATCATGTTACCCAATTAGAAAACGTACCTAGGACCAGAAAGCAAATTCAGAGAAATGTTTTATGAATTTGCCAGGATATAACAACGACTGTGGAGGGATATTGGAGATATCTTTTGTACCCAGAGGAGGAGACGTAAACAATAAAATACACAGGTTAATAAAGGAACTCTACACATATCCTACTGGTTCCAAGATCTCCAGTGGCGAGGTATAAATTTATATAGCTGCAGTGTGACTATTAGATTTTGGAATAGGAAGTTGATAGTCACTTAGATTTATCTTTTATCCAGTGAGAGTCTCATGCACAATTCCAGGTGCTTGTGACCAATAGGACCTAATTTATTGATGCAAATAGAGATTCAATTTTGTCAGATCCTTACTGAAAACTTATTAAATATGCTAATCTAACTTAACCTAACTTAATTCTAACTTAACCTAACCTAACCTAAGCTAAACCTAACCTAACACATTACATTACCACAAATTCAACAAATTATTTCATATACTCGTAGTGAACACCATTGAACTATTCCCTAATGGCCTTGTGATTATCATTAATTCTGGTGTGTGTCGTTAAGGCCGTCTGTTGTGTCACTAATTACAAGCTGCTAATGACAGTCCAGGTGTGATGGTGGTGATAACTACAGGTAATATCACCGCCCTAGTTCATCCTTATCGGTCTGTTGCATCAGTGTTTAGTCAGTTTATTCAATTTATATATTTTTTCTATGTGACGAAATTCCTCTCCTCTTCCTTTCCTTTATCTCTTCCTTCCCCGTTCCCTCGTTCTCCTGCTCTTCTTATCCTTTCTCGTTCCTATTCCTTTCCTCATCCTCCTCTTCCCCCTCTATTCCTCCTCTTTCTCCCTCTACTCCTCCTCTTTTACTCTCTCCTCCTCCTCCCCACCTCGCTATCCTCCTCCTCCACCCTCGCTATCCCCCCCCCTCCTCTCTCTCTTATTCCTCCTCCTACTCTCGTCCCTCCTCCCTCATTCCCTTCCTCTCCCCACACCTCCTCCCTCATTCCCTTCCTCTCCCCACACCTCCTCCCTCATTCCCTTCCTCTCCCCACACCTCCTCCCTCATTCCCTTCCTCTCCCCACACCTCCTCCTCCTCTCATAGAACTTTTTTATAAACAAAATATCAGTCAATTACGATAAATAGATTTCCATATCAGAACAAACTACATTACATCATAATTGTCAGGTAATTGAGAGTTAAATTATGTAAATGTGTGTGTGTGTGTGTGTGTGTGTGTGTGTGTGTGTGTGTGTGTGTGTGTATATTTTGTGAATCCTCGGAAGACTTAAATTTTATTGTGGGAAAGTTCAGCCGAGTCCACCATGTTGTGTCTCCTTTACTGCCTGACCGAGCAGCAGACAGCGGGCAGCAGACAATGAGCAGCGGACAGTAGACATTTGGCAGCAGTGGGCAGCAGACAGCGGGCAGCAGACAGTGGGCAGCAGACGGTGAGCAGCAGACAGTGAGCAGCAGACAGCTAGCAGCAGAGTGGGCAGCAGACAGCGGGCAGCAGACAGCAAAAAGCGGGCAGCAGAAAGCGGGGAGCAAACAGCGGGCAGCAGACAACCAACAACAGGACACAGCCAGCAGCAAACAGCCAGCAGGAGACAGTCAGCAGGAGACAGCCAACAGCAGACTGCCAACAGGAGACAGTCAACAGCAGACAGCCATCAGCAGACAGCCGTCAACAGACAGCCAAAAACCAGGGCCGGGGAGGGATACACTGTGTGGATGTGTTAGTGTGTGGTGCTACATGGTGTGGGGTGGTGTTAGTGTGTGGTGCTACATGGTGTGGGGTGGCGTTAGTGTGTGGTGCTACATGGTGTGGGGTGGTGTTAGTGTGTGGTGCTACATGGTGTGGGGTGGTGTTAGTGTGTGGTGCTACATGGTGAGGGGTGGTGTTAGTGTGTGGTGCTACATGGTGTGGGGTGGTGTTAGTGTGTGGTGCTACATGGTGTGGGGTGGTGTTAGTGTGTGGTGCTACATGGTGTGGGGTGGTGTTAGTGTGTGGTGCTACATGGTGTGGGGTGGTGTTAGTGTGTGGTGCTACATGGTGTGGGGTGGTGTTAGTGTGTGGTGCTACAAGGTGTGGGGTGGTGTTAGTGTGTGGTGCTACATGGTGTGGGGTGGTGTTAGTGCATGGTGCTACATGGTGTGGGGGGTGTTAGTGTGTGGTGCTACATGGTGTGGGGTGGTGTTAGTGTGTGGTGCTACATGGTGTGGGGTGGTGTTAGTGCATGATGCTACATGGTGTGGGGTGGTGTTAGTGCATGGTGCTACATGGTGTGGGGGTGTTAGTGTGTGGTGCTACATGGTGTGGGGTGGTGTTAGTGCATGATGCTACATGGTGTGGGGTGGTGTTAGTGTGTGGTGCTACATGGTGTGGGGTGGTGTTAGTGTGTGGTGCTACATGGTGTGGGGTGGTATTAGTGCATGGTGCTACATGGTGTGGGGTGGTGTTAGTGCATGGTGCTAGACTATCACCAAGACATTTATACATTTACAGGTAGAAGAAATATGAGAGAAAGAAGCCAGGGAAAGGTAATGTGTCCTGCACCAGCAATAGACGCCGTGGCAGCTCACACAACCTGCCTGGAATACTCAATGTGATCAAGTGGACACAGCCTTCACCCACTACCACTCCACACAACCTTAAAACAACAACCACAACCTAACCTAACCTAACCACAACAAGAACCTCACTTGGAAGCTCCTATGAACTCTCTCAAGGTGTTATCGAGGTCAAGGTGACATAGAACTATATAATCATTTCCCCATGTAGGAGAGAATGACGAAGGATTTTAACTCCTCTGAAAATATTATCACCACAAGGGATTCTGTTTTGTGTTCATCGAGGGCACTACCCAAGAGACTGTCCTCCAGGTGATGTTGTGGTGAAGAAAAAAAGAATTCTCGATTGGGCCAAGATAGAAACAGACACAAGGTAAATATAATGTACAGTATGTTTCACCTGTCCACTAATCACCCCCCCCCCTCTCCTCCCCAGGTGTGAGTAAGGTAAAGGTGGTGTATTTTAGTAGAGAGATAATTAAGTTATTATTATCGTCCTTGTTTAGTAAAACCACATAGACGGTTTATAATATTCCTATCACCTGGACGTTAATTAGCTCCCCCCCCCCCCTCCTAGCTTGTTTTACCTGTTGATTAAAAACCCTAATGATACCTGGGCAGTTTAAGTTAGGCTAGGTTAGGTTAGGTTAGAGAGGAGAGATAAGAGTTATAGAATGACTGACCTTCTGACACTGACCTCTGACCTCTATAGCAACCAGAATAATAATTTAAACAATACATTATCACAAACTTCTAATGCTTTTCAAATATTAATGGCAACAAGATCACCTCACCTAACCTTACCTGAACAGACCGAGCTTAATCTACCTGCATTAATTATACATCTCCGTCAGGTAAGGTGCACAATGTGATGTTGGTCTGAATTGGATCTAATTCTGTGTCTTTCTCTCTTGTTTATTTCATACAAGTTATTCAAATTTTGTTTATTTATTGATTTGTTATTGTGTATTAGTTTTATTTTTCTTATGTTGATGGGAGTGTTGGTGAGAGAGAGTGAGAGGGCGTGTACACTCGGCCACAGTAGTGAGAGAGAGGGGAAGAGAGAGGGAGGGAGGGAGGGAGGGAGAGGTCGTGTATATCAGGCCACAGTAGAGAGAGAGAGAGAGCGAGAGAGAGAGAGGTTAGTGTATACCAGGCCACAGTAGTGAGAGGGAGAAAGAGACGGGGATAAAGAGAGAGGGAGAGAGAGGGAGAGAGGGCGTGTGGCGAGATAGTATACCATGCCACGTCTTGCCCACAAATAGGGAGGAGCATTGTGGGTAATGGCGGCGGTTTATACTATTACCTGGTCAATACTGTGGCGACTGACTCCTCCCTTGGTGTGCGTACGTGCCTGTATGTATGTATGTATGTATGTATGTATGTATGTATGTATGTATGTACGTATATGTATGTATGTATGTGTATGTGTGTGGAGCAAAGTATAAGGTTCTGAACTTTGCTCAAATTCAACTAAACCAACTTTGAACTCCACCACCGTCATGAAAATCCAACGTGTTAATGACTCCAAGGCCAGGTGGGTGTCTTAGGTCCACAGGTGACAGTGATAAAGGTGACAAGACGAGAGCCAGAGATGAGAGGTCATTAATCACCTCCCAGACAGGTCACCCTCACCCTCCTGCTGCTATAAAAGAACCCACATATTTATCGACAGAGAGTAATTAAGAGAAGCACCCTTAAGCAGAGAGGAGGGGGGCGGGGATTAAATGATTAAATGACAAAGCAAGACGGAGGTGACACTCGACTCTCACCTCTACTTGCACCACCAGGAAGACTAAAGAGGGTTTAATGGTGTTATTTTCACTTCCTCGGTGGATGAAAATCTTGGGGATCAGGTGAGCTTAAGTGTTCGCCTCGCGGGTTTATGAAGAGATTGTGTTGTCTTAAGTGAGGTTTAGAGTATATTAAAACGTTATAGTGAGAAGCTTCCTGTGGTCGTGCTGTTGACGCTATAATGCTGTGGGCGGTGGATGAGACACACTAATGCTGTGGGCAGGGGGACGAGGCACTAATGCTGAGGCCGGTGGATGAGACACACTAATGCTGTGGACGGTGGACGAGACACACTAATGCTGAGGCCGGTGGATGGGACACACTAATGCTGTGGGCAGGGGGACGAGACACTAATGCTGTGGGCATCTCCTATACAGCTTCATGAATGAAAAAGATGTGTCCCACAACCAAACTGCTCAGGAAACACCAGACACGGATTTGGAATTTGCAAAAAACAACTCCACCGTCTACATCTGTGCTTGGTTTGGGTGTTGAACTTATATTTATCTACCACCAAAGTCCCTTGTTGATGTTATTGCATTTACAACAAGCAGACAATGGTCTTAATTATCTAATTTGTCTCAAAATAATCCATAACTCATCGGTTGTACAAAGACCACGCCACGCCACTGCCAGGATACTAACAATGGTTTTAGTTAATACCAAAAACTATTAAAGACACTTGTCCATGGTGTCATACTAAGGGCCGTACTCACCTTGCCCTGGTGGTAGAGGAAGCCTTGGTGTCACCGTCATGTCCTGGGTCAGGGGCCATCCTGCCTGAAACAAGATACATGAATGAGGTCATGTACTGTATTTAAAACCATTTTACATTTTTAAGGTGACTCTACGTTCACCTGTACATGATTCACTGCCTCAGGTGTTGAGTCACTATGATGTTAAAGGCTATTTAATATTAAGATGTTCATTGTAACTTTATACTGACTCAGAAGACAACTGAGTAGCTTACACACACACACACACACACACACACACACACACACACACACATCACTACGTCACAATGTTGGTCCAAACGTACTGTACTGATACATAGGTTGACATGGCAGAAGACATACTTATATTCCGACACCTCTAAACCTACTTTATAATAATTATAAAACAAAAAAAAATTCAAAATACAAACTATGAAGAAATAAGTCGCTAAAAAAATAGAAATTCGGCAGAAAAAATCACCACCTAGATTGGAGTTAAGAACTTTTTAACATATAAGGAAAAGTTTTAAAGTAAGCTGTTAGGTTCATTGCGTCCAGAAGTTTGTATAAGACAGTTTTATTTACTATAAGTGTATGAGAGAGTGAGAGCTTGTTTACGGGAGAGAATGCGAGACAGAGACACCATTAAAAATTTTCAGAAATATCAACACAGATTATTTGGGGAACTGGGAGAATAATGGTCCTCTTAGTGAACCTCAGTATAGGTGAAGTATATCTTATTTATTCTCAATTATACATATTATTATTATTATTATTATTATTATTATTGTTGTATCGTCATTATATCCTACAAAACCACACTGTTCCCCGTGTGTGTGTGTGTGTGTGTGTGTGTGTGTGTGTGTGTGTGTGTGCAAATTCCAGGTACACGAGCGGGAATTATCTATAATGGATTTTCCTCAATTTCCAAGACAGAATTTCACCTGAAGACCAGAATTTGTGTCCAATATCCAATTACATCTAATGATTCTAATCTGTCGATAAAGGAAAGGAACTGTGAGATGTTGTAATGGTGGTAGTTGTGGCGGTGGTAGTGTTGGTGTTGTGGTGGTGGTGGTAGTGTTGGTGTTGTGGTGGTGGTAGTGTTGGTGTTGTGGTGGTGGTAGGTGTTGTGGTGGTGGTGGTAGGTGTTGTGGTGGTGGTAGGTGTTGTGGTGGTGGTAGGTGTTGTGGTGGTGGTAGGTGTTGTGGTGGTGGTAGGTGTTGTGTTGGTGGTAGGTGTTGTGGTGGTGGTGATAGTGATGGTAATGTTGATGGTTGTTATGATGACGATGGTGGTAGTTATGAAGACGATGGTGGTAATTATGGTGATAATGTTGGTAGTTATGGTGATAACAGTCATTCTTGTCATTCACATCTCAATTTGTTTCTCTTCCTTTGTCTTCATTTCATATACTGTTGTTCCTACCTCTGTTTCTCTTCCTCCTCCCCCTACCTCACCTCCTCCTATCCCTCTTCTCTTCTTCCTCATTCTGCAGCTCCTCCTCTTACCTCACCTCCCTCCTCCTCGTCCACCTTTGAGTCAACAAGTACCAACTCTCAGGTAACAATGCTTACCTGTAATTAACAATATATCCACCTTTGTGTTGAGCCGCCTAGCACAACACAGCCGTAATTGTCACTCCCTTCCAGTAATAGCTTAGCTTCACCTTCTACAAGCTTCCTCAGTGTAAGCTTCAATGTAACGTAATTCAGTTGATGGACATACTGACACACAGACCCCCCCCCCCCCCCACCCAACCAACCCGGAGAACTCGTGATAACGGCGTTGGCGTAGTCATTAAGGGCCACTACAGGTAACACAGGTAACACACAGGGATGATTGGATGTATATTCATTAAATTTGATGAATAGTTAGCATGGATAGTTAGAATGAATAGTTAGCATGAAGTTAGAATGAATAGTTAGAATGAAAATTTAGAATTAAGTTAGAATGAATAGTTAACTTTAAATACCTGTTGCCGGATCACCTGGAGTTTCGCCCACTCTCAGTTTATTTCACCTGATGATTAACCTAACCTAACCTACCCCCCCCCCTCCCAGTACAGCGTTAGAGTGATTAATCTTTAGTTGAAATAAGCTTAGGGGGGCTAATCCTCAGGTGATCCCTCCCGCCCATCTTATGCTAAAATACAGCTATAATCACCACGCCCTCAGAGTTATAACGCAGCTATAATTAACCTGCTCGTCAAACCAAAGCTAATTCACTGATCTAATTTTTATACCTATCGGATCCCCCGCTTGTAGTTTCGTGTCGTGTCTGTTGAGTCGAAGATATAGTTATGATCATCTTCTCCAGTCAAGTCGTGGCTGAAACACAACACAGGTCATTAACTCGTCCATAAAGAAATGAAAACACTAGTTCCTCACATTCACAATGTTTATTCTTAAGTGTTAATATAATGTAGTGAGTGAATGGTATGAAACAGACACGTAGAGTCTTACTATGTTGGTTAAGATAATGTTACCTGGCAGGTGAGGTGATCAACAAAAACAAACAAGAAGGAACTAAACGGTTAAATTTTTGTTGACTTGTTCTTAGCTGTGAGGAAATAACGTGTCACGTTAGTAGATTCTCTTAGACTGAATCAAACTTTTACAAACTAACTTTTCACAAACTTGTGAAGCAAATTTGCAGCATTACGTGTCGTAAACTATTTGTAAACTCATTCGGGGGATTTATTTTCCTCCATCCAAGAAAGTAAACTTACAAAGTGTTTGGATTGTTTGCCTCGCGAGGTTTACAACCGGTTCTTACTCTCATAAAAGTGACGTAAGTTTACAGTAGCGGTGTAAACACTGTGTGTGACGCTGTTCACTGGTGCTGAACATTAAATATTTACATATGAGTCTTTGTTAAGTGTGATGCCTCAATCCTGAAGATAGATAGATAGATAGAGATAGATAGATAGATAGATAGATAGATAGCTATTGAATATAGCTCAGTAAATTTGGGTTGATAAGAGATCAAATATATATGCTTGACTAAAACTTGATAAATTACATTAAGTGATTAATTTGTGCTGTAACGCTCCGGGCACACAGCACTTACAAGGTTAACTGTCTATGTAACCTGTACCAGCGTCTGAGTGTACCAGCGTCTGAGTGTACCAGCGTCTGAGTGTACCAGTGTTTGAGTGTACCAGTGTCTGAGTGTACCAGCGTCTGAGTGTACCAGCGTCTGAGTGTACCAGCGTCTGAGTGTACCAGCGTCTGAGTGTACCAGCGTCTGAGTGTACCAGCGTCTGAGTGTACCAGCGTCTGAGTGTACCAGCGTCTGAGTGTACCAGCGTCTGAGTGTACCAGCGTGAGTGACTTATTAGTTTGCTCACTGTAACATTATGAACACTAGGAAGAGGCCGATGATAAGTGCTGCTGCCACACACACACACACACACACACACACACACACACACACAAAACGAGATAAATGTAGACAAGAAAATGAACACGGGATAGATAACGTGGCAGTTTTTGACTCGTAATGTTGTGTTGTCACGCCTCCTCCCGCTGCTCCTCCCGCCCTCCAGCACACAACAGCAAGAACTTCTGGCAACAGCACTAATGACGCTGAAGGTTCAAGATCTCAATCCAATTTTAAGGGAACTAATTGAACAGTCGACTCTGAGTTAGAAGAAGCTGACTCTTCACGATGCTGGCCCAGACCCCTAAAATATTCAGTGATGTTGGAGTTTGAAGAATTCTATTGTCGGAAGGTATTCAAATTGAGCTCGTGTCCTGAGGAAAAACTGGTAGTAACTCTCGACAGGAGCTGCCATGCACACGCCAACCAGCCTATTGCAGACTCCTTTTTTTTTTCTTATGTTCTTATTCCCGTAATAAAAGAATTGTCCTTCACTGCAGTTGAAAAGCTTAGTGTCAGGAGGGAAGTCAGTATTCTGATAAAGCTTAGTTTTATCGGGGTCGGATCCTGGTGTTGGAGAATGAACACACACACACACACTGGACAACAACAGAACAATAACTAAAGGTTTACAGTCTTATATTGTTGGTCATTATATGTTATTGTTTGAGTGTTATTATCCAAAGGTATTATTTCGTTACATGTTAATATCCACTGAGTAAAATTATAATCGCCAAAACACACGATAACACAGAATAATAACACAACACAGGAGAGTCAGTAAACATTGAGGCGTAACAATATGGCGCCACCATCTCTCTGCACCGGATTACATTTCATCACTTTAATTACGTTTCTAGATAATTGCTAATCCTTTAATGAGGTGGTAATGACATCAAAGAGAGAGTGTGTGTTCTTGGACTGTCTCATAGGTGTTAATATTCTGTTAATGTTTACTCTTGTTAACTTAAATAATAACCTCACTAGTATAAAATATTATAAATGATGTTTAAACTCTGAGTGTTAATCCACCTGTGTCATATATCTTCCAGCATGACACAGGGAGGTAAGAGGTGACACACTCGACTCATACATTTCCTTACCGCGATTTATTCTCTCTCTTAACTTTACCAATCTCAAACTTTTTTTTTAACCTCTGATCCGGACTTTATGACACTGGTACTTCCTGTGTCTGTCTGTCTGTCTGTCTATCTGTCTGTGTCTCTAATTTTCTTTTTGTCTGTCTGTCTGTCTGCCTGTCTGTCTGTCTGTGTCTCATATTTCTCTTTATGTCTGAATTATCTGTCTGTCTCATTTACTGTCTGCCTGTGTCTCTCTTTGTTTGTCTATCATTTTCTGTCTACCTCACACGTCATGATAACAGCCTACATCATGATCTACCTCACACGTCATGATAACAGCCTACATCATGATCTACCTCACACGTCATGATAACAGTCTGGGTCATGACCTACCTCACACGTCATAACAGCCTGGGTGAGGAGGTCAACATATTGCCTGCAGGAAGTCGTCGACAAAGATAAACTGCTGACCATCCATCATTATTAACCGGTTGAAAATTAAGGTGAGTGAGAGTCATTAACCTTATTGTGATGACAGGATAATGTGCTTTAACAGGTGGCGTTAATCTATAAGTCTTAAAACTGTCAGTAGAAATTCTCTTTATTTTAGGGATATTATAAGGAAAAGTATAAGACGCTCCGGGCAAGAACAAAAGACAATCGGCAAATTTTAGGGTAGTATAAGGAAAGGTATATGACTCTCCAAGCAAGAACAAAAGACAATCGGCAAAATGGCTAGAAATATGTTTAGTAGACTATTATACTTATTCCAAAATTACTAAACCTTACCTATGTTTTCTGACAAAAATTTTATACTTTAGGTCGCTTATATTTCTCATCTAAAACGCCGCATCTGATCAATAACTTGAGAAACATTACTCATGGCAGATAATTTAATTTGCCTAAATTTGTAATAAAAAAAATACTCACGTGACGTATTTAAACACAAAGTGGAATAATTAACATAGAAACGACGTGAAGCTGAAGAGGTGATAAACTTTAAATTTTCATTAATGTAACGAGATAATTAATGCGGTTTATAGGTCAAGTGAGAATTGATCCTCCCTCGTCCTTATTTCACCTGGTTATTAAACACGTTTACGCTACCTGGGGGAATTAGGTTAGGTTAGGTTAGGTTTAAGTTAGGAGAAGTTCGGTTAGGTTAGGTTAGCATTAGAGTAAGTTCGGTTAGGTTAGGTTAGCATTAGGGTACGTTCAGTTAGGTCAGGTTAGCGATAAGTTAGCATTAGGTTAGGTTAAGTTAACGTGAGGAAGGTTAATACTACAACTCCGTAACAACCCTAATCCACCCCCCCCCCCCCCCATCCTGCTCTTGTTAACCGAGTCTTCGTCAAACTGGTGTGAAACTCTTGGCACCAAACTTACTAAATTGTCTTTCAACTTTTATTTCACAAAATACTTTCCAAATACAACAAGAAAAGTTCACCAAACAAGCAGATGGCGCGGGGTAAAGCTGTCAACTTTATCTTACAAGGTTGAAGTTTCTTGTTGACAGCAATTATATAAAGTCGTCTGGAATAATTGGTTGGTGTACAGTCACTCAAAAAAAACACTATCTCTACAAAATTGTGGCGAAAAAATATGACACAACGGACGAAGGATTTTGACAACCCTATTGAGACAACAGGAGTGGCAGTGTTCATTCTGAAATTCAATGATCACCCCGAGTACAGACAGTTTTTTGAGTGGCTGTATGGTACTGTACATTACCCAGACTAACACACACACACTACAGTGAAACCTCCATATATCGGACTTCTTTCTATATTAAATGGGGGTTTCACATATAACGAACTCTCTATATAATGAACTTTCATCTCCATACAATCTGTTAAATGGGGTATTCAAACATAACGGACCCCGGATATAACGGACTTTCCTCTCCATATAGTCCGTTAAATAAAGATTTCACTGTGTGGTCATAAATGGATCTTTTCTTCAACCTGGTGTGAGTGAAAAGTTTTGTTGAGTAACCTGAATAAACTTGTCATTTTTATGTTGGTTTTATGTTGGTTTACGTGGAGGTAGTTAGTTATTTTCACTTTCCTCTGATTCTCAACATTTTCCGAGACTCAAATGGAGATGACCTGAATGATGGATGACCCGGAAGTGTTGGCTGTGGTGGTGGTGGGGAGGGTGGTGGTGGGTAGGGTGGTGGTGGTGGTGGTGGTGGGTAGGGTGGTGGTGGTGGTGGGGAGGGTGGTGGTGGTGATGGGGAGGGTGGTGGTGGTGATGGGGAGGGTGGTGGTGGGGAGGGTGGTTGTGGGGAGGGTGGTGGTGGTGGTGGGGATGAGGATGGGGATGGTGGTGGTGGGGAGGGTGGTTGTGGGGAGGGTGGTGGTGGTGGTGGGGATGGGGATGGGGATGGTGGTGGTGGGGAGGGTGGTTGTGGGGAGGGTGGTGGTGGTGGTGGTGGTGGGGAGGGTGGTTGTGGTGGTGGTGGTGGTGGTGGGGATGGTGGTGGTGTTGGGGAAGGTTGTGAGGCTGGTGGTAGTGGGGGTGATGAGGGTGGTGGGGGTGGTGGTGTTGGCTGTGATGGTTGGTTAGGTTAGGTTATGCCTCCCTCTACCTACTACCTCCCTCACACTGATAGTATATGATGAACATTTAAGACAAGGACACTCGAAGCCACCAAGACGTGTTTGTGAGGACCTAACCTAACCTAACCTAGCCTAGCCTAACCTAACCTCGCCACCTGCCGGATCAACAAGCCATGTCATTATAACAGGAATTTATCATTATGAAAATATTATCAAGTTTTAATTAACAAAAAGTCAAATGGCTGTGATTATTCGATTCGAGTTTTACAGCTGTGATTATTCGCCTTAGGTTCTACAGGTGTGACATATGAAGGCATATTAAACTAGCGATATAGCACGAGGTGATTACCCCATAGTCCTATATATCACGTAGTTATCTTCACTACCAACTTAGGCAGCAATGTATACACACTGAACTAAGTGAATTATGAAGACGTATGGCCAGTCATGTCAGGTAGTTCTGGAACAAATATTATACACCATTTAAGTGAAGATGTGTGGACTGTATATTATCATACATTAATTCATAGGTTAACTTTGAGGTGAAATATTTATTATTATTAACTAAATTTCTAAGACAGAGTCAGTGGTGTTTGCTGAGATTGAGGTGGAGGAGGTAAAACACGTGGAGAGAGATGGCGCAGGTGGAGGAGGTGGAACAAGTGGAGAGAGATGGAGCAGGTGGAGGAGGTGGAACAGGTGGAGGAGATGTAGTGAAGTGGAGCAAACCAGACGAAACATAACTTAATCTATCATCACATATTTTCTTCAAAAAAAGATTGAAGGAAGATCATTCACTCTCCTTCCATCATTGCTTTCATCTACATACACGTATAGTAATAACCCTCCCACATTCTATTACATTTGTGACGCCATGGCGTTCATTACTGACGAAAATTAGTTTTATTAACAATGGCTTGGGATTACTGCTTGTAGTTAAATGTAATGATTGTTTATCAGACTATAGCTTACAGCCCAGGTGACAACAGCACATACAGCAGTATAGTGGTAGTAGGTAGTAGGCAGCTATCAAACAGGGAGGTACTACCGCCTGGGAAGATATTGGAAGCATAATGTGTTGTCTAATGGTAGACCCTGCTGCCATATGGCATCACGAAAATTGTGACCAAGTCCCAGGTTGCTGATCTGACTTTCTGCCTCATTTACACACAATTGCAGGGTCTCAATTGTTTCTCTTACTATTGACAACACAACATACTGTATATCGTTTCTCACTCTTGATTTATTTTTTCGTTTGTGTATTTATTTATGGTTTTTATTATTGGTATTTTTAATTTTTGGTTATAATTTTTATCTATTTTTATTAATTATTATTAAGTATTATTATTATTATTATTATTATTATTATTATTATTATTATTATTATTATTATTATTATTATTATTATTATTATTATTATTATTATTATTATATTTTCGCCCCCCAGGCCCTGATGTGGGTTAGTGACCTGTGCTCGGGTGGGCTAATCCCAGTAAAAAAACAAAAAACAAAAAAACGGATGAGCAGGTGTACACCCACGTAAGTTGACCCGCCCTTCGTAATCAAAGTGAAATTTAGACCTGACTCAGCAGAGGTCACGGTCACAATGAAACAGAGATCTCACCACTGCCTGATAAGTGTGATTAGTCAGCCGGGGTCTTGACCATGTTAATTCACGAAACTACCCTACCAGCCAGTACACCTGTCACCTGGCCAGACACACCCAGAGGAGTAACGACATTTTCCGGCCTGACACCTCCAATATAAGGGGCCGTCAGCTTCTTCCGTGAGACAGGCAGGGAGAGACGGAACTCAGAGGCAGACGGAGTCACACTTGTCACTCGTGGAGGTCAGGAGAGAGACTTCCCTTCCCAGCACCGAGTCCTTAGCAAACAGAGTCTCTCACAGCACCAAGTCCCCAGCTAACAGAGTCTCTCACAGAACCTGCCGGGACCACTCTCTTCAGCAGCACCTGCAGACAGATTCCCCAGCTGCTGTGCCTCCCTCAGGTCACACGCGAGTCATTGTCAGAGCGGTCCATAGGGTGAGTTATTTACGGTGGGAAGTGTGTCCATTTCATGTTTGTGTCCAGGAGTCATTGTCTAGTAACGTCGAGGGAGTGTAGGAGGGAGTGTGGGAGGAGGGAGTGTGGGAGGTGGGAGTGTGGGAGGAGGGAGTGTGGGAGGAGGGAGTGTTGGAGGAGGGAGTGTGGGAGGAGGGAGTATGGGAGGAGGGAATGTGAGAGGAAGTTGTGTGAAAGTGTCGGAGAAGGAAGTGCTAGAGAGTGTGGGGTGTTGGAAGAGATAGTGTGGGAGGAGGGAGTGTGGGGAGTGAGAGTGAGGGAGGAGGTAGTGTGGGAGGAGGTAGTGTGGGGAGTGAGAGTGAGGGAGAAGTGTTTACCTCAAGCTACTGTAATATTAAACACAATAACTCATAGGTAAACAATGGTAAACAGGAACGGGTCTTAATAACAACAAAAACCTCCCTCACACACCACAAACATCCATCAGGTGAGGTAACATTCACATTAAAATGACTAAACATTGTTCACCCCAAAACTCCTCTGCAGTAAAGTATTGGAGAGTTTCCTGGCAGATGTAAAGTTAATTCTGGGGAAAGTTTGTCGCCGCGTCCACTGTGTTACGTCGTCTTGACTCTACATGACCAAGCAGACTTCTTCTTCTTCTTCTTCTTCTTGGACAAGCTGGAATCACCCAGCTTATTTCACCTTAACATTAACCTCTTTAACGATAACGTAACGTAACCTAACCTAACCAAACCTAGAGAGTCAGAGAGAGAGTTAAAATAGCAGTAATCACATTATCTTATCTTGAGGATCAGTTATCAGTCGAGGGTAGAGGAAGAAAGTATATGTGTAGGCAGCTGTAGTAAGTGAGAGAGATGAGGAACAACTTGAGAGACATATACCCGGGGCAGCGTCTTATAACTTGTGGAGGAACCTTGTCGTGGAAAAGCCAAACGCGTCACCTAAACTCTCTCACAACACTTTCTTAATTTCTTCTCGAAGTTGACGCATCTCATTTACATAATACTCCCCATATTATGGTAGTGTCTCGGTGTAGATAGTCCGCCATGATAACACTACTTTCAGCGCCTCCCTCAGGAAACGTCGTCCCACCTGAGGCCCACCTGCATGTCTCCAGCGGCTTAATCTGTCTTTCTGATTGAAGATCAAAGTAGTGTACGCAGAGTCACAACACCACCCAGAGGCTTCACGCTGAATTACAACAACACCCAGAGGCTTCACGCTGAGTTACAACAACACCCAGAGGCTTCACGCTGAGTTACAACACCACTCAGAGGCTTCACGCTGAGCTACAACACCATCCAGAGGCTTCACGCTGAGTTACAACAACATCCAGAGGCTTAACGCTGAGTTACAACACCCAGAGGCTTCACGCTGAGTTACAACAACACCCACAGTCTTCACGCTGAGTTACAACACCCACAGGCTTCACGCTGAGTTACAACAACACCCACAAGCTTCACGCTGAGCTACAACACCCACAGGCTTCACGCTGAGTTACAACACCCACAGGCTTCACGCTGAGTTACAACACCCACAGGCTTCACGCTGAGTTACAACACCCACAGGCTTCACGCTGAGTTACAACACCGTCCAGAGGCTTCACGCTGAGATACACCATCCAGAGGCTTCACGCTGAGTTACAACACCACCCAGAGGCTTCACGCTGAGATACAACACCACCCAGAGGCTTCACGCTGAGATACAACACCCAGAGGCTTCACGCTGAGTTACAACACCACCCAGAGGCTTCACGCTGAGATACAACACCACCCACAGGCTTCACGCTGAGATACAACACCACCCACAGGCTTCACGCTGAGATACAACACCACCCAGAAGCTTCACGCTGAGATACAACACCCAGAGGCTTCACGCTGAGTTACAACACCACCCAGAGGCTTCACGCTGAGATACAACACCACCGAAGAGGCTGTGAATCACTCTAAAGTTCAGAAAGTTGGCGGGAAATTTACAGCGAGGTCTTCTCCCTGTTCCTGTGTAATATTTCCGGGGAGGTTTGTGGCCCAGACTGATTCTGTTCATGTTCAACTTTTCTTGAAGAATTCTTTATATTACATGAAAAACTTTTACTCTATGTCTCAGCTAATTGTTCTTTCTGTCTGTCTGTCTGTCTGTCTGTCTGTCTGGCTCACGTAAAATATTGATGATTTCAGCTGGTGTTATACTTGTCATCACCAAAGTTCATTTTCGTTGATAAATATTATAATCTACATCACACACACACACACACACACACACACACACACACACACACACACACACAAACACACACACTTCAGTCAACTCTATTAAAGTATAACCAATGTCACCTTTTAATTAACTCACTCTGTTTACTCTGCCTGATGGAAGTTTGGACATCACTATTTTCATTATCTTATTATAACCAGGAGAGTCAGATCAAAAGGTGAATGTAGAATTAGGACTCGGAATGTCAGGTGTGTTACATGATGCGATTCTCAACCATTAAATTACATGAATCTAATTTTCATTTCGATTAGACACAGGCACGATAATTTCCATCAAGGACGACGTCAAGAGGGTGAGGGTGAGGGAGGGTGGTGGTGAGGGAGGGGGGTGGTGAGGGAGGGGGGTGGTGAGGGAGGGTGGTGGTGAGGGAGGGTGGTGGTGAAGGAGGGGGGTGGTGAAGGAGGGTGGTGGTGAGGGAGGGGGATGGTGAGGGAGGGTGGTGGTGAGGGAGGGGGGTGGTGAGGGAGGGGGGGTGGTGAGGGAGGGTGGTGGTGAGGGAGGGTGGTGGTGAGGGAGGGGGGTGGTGAGGGAGGGGTGGTGGTGAGGGAGGGTGGTGGTGAGGGAGGGTGGTGAGGGAGGGTGGTGGTGAGGGAGGGGGGTGGTGAGGGAGGGGGGTGGTGAGGGAGGGGGGTGGTGAGGGAGGAGGGGTGGTGAGGGAGGGGGCTGGTAAAGGAGAGTGAGGGAAGGGAGGGAGGCTATTCACTCACCATTATCTCCCTCAGGTAAGTTACTTAGGTGCACAAACATAGTCACTGCTCTACACGTCATTCCTGAATTTACATTCCTCTCTTCTCTTCTCCTCCACCTCTCTTCTCTTCTCCTCCACTCCTCCTCCCTCCCAACAATCATCTTTCTGTCCTCTCACCCAACTCCTCATGCCCCCCCCCCCTCTCTCTCTCTCTCTCTCTCTCTCTCTCTCTCTCTCTCTCTCTCTCTCTCTCTCTCACCACAGCCAAGTAATGGACACTTTATCAGGCCGGGTGGTAGAGGCGGCGATCATTAGACAACAAGAGTTCCTGCTTCTGACGCACCTCATATATATATAAGGTACTGGTGAGAGAGAGAGAGAGAGAGAGAGCTACAATATCGTACCCTAAAACCTTCACGAGAGTCACTGAGGGTCAAGTTCCTGGACCTCCTCCTCCACCACCTCCTCCTCCACCACCTCCTCCTCTACCACATCATTAAGGAAAAAATAAACTTGACACGTTATAGTGTGTGTGTGTGTGTGTGTGTGTGTGTGTGTGTGTGTGTGTGTGTGTGTGTGTGTGTGTGTGTGACAAATAGAGTAAAGACTAAATGTTTACATCCTGTGTGAGGAGTAAACTTCTCAGGGTGTCAAGAGGAAGTGAAGAGACCACAGGTATTGTGTGTTGATTAAGTTTAGCGTTGACACCTGACAGGTATCAGCGGCGCGCAGCCTCCGGGATCACTGACAAAGGTAGGATAAGGTGTCGCAATTTCAGGCTCGAGTTGTTTTATATCTCTAAAGTGTTATCGAAATTTAAGCTTTGTTAATACTTTGTGGGTAAAATATTAGTCTTTTAAAACATTATAATGGATGATTAAGTAAGTCTTATACCTGACACAACGGGTAATAACAGCAGTACAGTACATAATAACGGGGTAATAACAGCAGTACAGTACATAATAACGGGGTAATAACAGCAGTACAGTACATAATGTTCCACTCGTTTACACACAGATGAGTTACAACCCTTTCGTCACTCACATGTCACTCATGCCTCATCCACGTTACTCATCAGTCCCTCACCCGTCACTCACGTCACTCACCAGTTCTTCACCTGTTACTCATGCCACACTCACACGTTACTCACCAGTTCCTCACCCGTCACTCAAGCCTCATTCACGTCACTCACCAGTTCCTCATCCGTGTTAACTGAGGCAGCTGGAGGAGCAGACGTCCAGCAGTACCGTTGTTATTTCTGGCCTCCACATCTCTGGTCCAGCTGCCGGCCTCCACACCTCTGGTTCCAGCTGCCGGCCTCCACAACCTCTACAATAACAAACAGAAAGACTTTATAACTCCCAGCTGGACTGTGTGTGTGTGTGTGTGTGTGTGTGTGTGTGTGTGTGTGTGTGTGTTTGTACTTTATCTTTATTTATCTTCCTAATTATTTGGTTAACGTAAAGTTGTTGTTCTTTTACTTAATATAATTTTCACTATAAATAAAATATATTTAATATATAAACAATAACATAATAATAGTAAGTTAAGTATATTATTAATTTATATGAAAACATTTTTAATAGTTCACACCTGTCACATCATCACAAATACTTCACCAAGCTTACCACACCTGTACCATCATCAAAAATACTTCACCAAGCTTACCACACCTGCACCATCATCACAAACACTTCACCAAGCTTACCACACCTGTACCATCATCACAAACACTTCACCAAGCTTACCACACCTGTAACATCATCAAAAATACTTCACCAAGCTCACCACACCTGTACCATCATCACAAATACTTCACCAAGCTTACCACACCTGTACCATCATCAAAAATACTTCACCAAGCTCACCACACCTGTACCATCATCACAAACACTTCACCAAGCTTACCACACCTGTACCATCATCAAAAATACTTCACCAAGCTTACCACACCTGTCACATCATCACAAATACTTCACCAAACTCACCACACCTGTACCATCATCACAAATACTTCACCAAGCTTACCACACCTGTAACATTATCACAAATACTTCACCAAGCTTACCACACCTGTACCATCATCACAAATACTTCACCAAGCTTACCACACCTGTACCATCATCACAAACACTTTACCAAGCTTACCACACCTGTACCATCATCACAAATACTTCACCAAACTTACCACACCTGTACCATCATCACAAATACTTCACCAAACTCACCACACCTGTAACAGCTCCTCCAGATATAAAGTTCCCAAACTTACCTCACGTCCCTGACATCCTTGAGAATTTTGTCCAAACTTCCCACAACACAATAAACTTCTCGCCGTAAAAAACAAAACTTACTCAAAATTTCCTACACCTGAATGACCTCTGGAAAACTTGGACCAAACTTACCACACCTTCACTAACTTCTTTATAAAACACTTAGCCAAAACTTGTACCAGTCTCCACACACAACTTGGCAACACTTACCACACGTGTTCTAACTCTTAACAAAAACCCCAAACTTACCACCACACCTGAATCACTTCTCCTGAACTCTTGACTGACCAAACTTACCACCACACCTGAATCACTTCTCCTGAACTCTTGACTGACCAAACTTACCACCACACCTGAATCACTTCTCCTGAACTCTTGACTGACCAAACTTACCACCACACCTGAATCACTTCTCCTGAACTCTTGACTGACCAAACTTACCACCACACCTGGATACAATATGACACACTTACCACCACCAAACCACCATCACTCGAGGCTAAATCTCAAGAGGAACCTTCAAGTGGGACTCACGCCAATAAGACGAACCCCAAGATGGCTGCCTGTCTCCTCTATTGTCATATTTTTGTGTCTAAAGTTTACACCGGCGGCGGCATTTACCTAGTTTACCTGTAGTTTACCTTTAAGGTTTGTTCTTGTTTTTTCTGCTGGTTGTTGAGGTAAACTTTATCCTGTGATGTTTACTCGTCAGCTCATGAAGGTTTCTGTCGCTGGTCATCATGTGGGAAGAACTTTATGTGTCGAGGAAATAATAACAACTTTTATTATCGTTTATCTTAATAGCGAAAAAACACTTGTTCTATATTTCTCTTTCTAATATTATTTATCATCTCTCTTTCTCTTACTCTTTATCTTCTCTTCCTCTCTCTTAATCTGTCCTCTATATATCCATCTATCAACCTCTTCACCTGTTCTCCTTTACTACCTCTCTGCCTCTTCCTCTCTCACTTTAACAACAGCGCCACACTTCACCTCTTGTGACCAATCATCCAGATGGATATATTCTCACCTGACCTTTGACCTCACTTCCTTAACCTGACCTTTAAAAGCTTACGATAAAATACAACTTTTGTCCAAAGTTAAATAAGTAATCTCTCTATGAGCATCACTTGAGACACACACAGACACTCGTCTCTCGGGGTGAGACTGAAGGTATTAAGGTAACGAGAGAGAAAGTCTAATTATCAAGTCTTATCTTGGAGGTAAATGAAGACAAACTTATATGGTTATGAAGGTAAGAATAATGTTTCTTCCTTATAAACACAATATTTCTTACGGGAAAATAAATTATTAAGTAATTAACGTTGATTAATACACTTGTTGCCGGTTAAGGTAATAAATCTTCATTAGTACATAACGAGGCAGGAATACACAGAGATCTGAGTACCTGGGTGTATATATATACATTGTGTTATGTATATATGAGGCAGCTTACCTTCCCCTTACACCTACAAACATTATCAAGCGAACCTTCATAAAAGGTGACAGTTTTACCTGTTGAGTAAACTTAATGACTTACCTGTACAGGTGGGGGAGCAGCAGCATGTGAACACTGCCACAGGTAGAGTCGCCCTCACCCTCTTTACTCGTTAATCAGACTCGAGTTGTGAAATACCTCCCTCATAATGCTGCCTTACTGAACCTCTTAAACCTCTGCCCCATAATGCTGCCTCATAATGCTGCCCCATAAAGCTGCCCCATAATGCTTCCTCACAATGCTGCCCCATAAAGCTGCCCCAGTGAGCCTCATCAGTAAAGATAATTAAGTTTAAGAGTTAATAAAGTAACACAAGATGGCGGGAATATTGTTGTTGTGATGACGCTGTGCTGAGAGCGACTCACCTGATCGCTTTACCAACATCAAACAATATTTCTTTTATCCTTAATTTTACTTAATGACAATATGGAGGCAGGTGAGTGGCAGGACATAACAGCACAGGATATTGACCTGTTTTAACAACTATTATCTATAAGTTTAATATAACGAGATAATTTATGTCAACACAGTCACACGTCACAGTAAACATCTTGTTGATATATGATAAAACATGTTTGGTTTATAAGGTAGGTTTAACTTAACGGTGGTGGTTTATAAGGTAGGTTTAACTTAACGGTGGTGGTTTATAAGGTAGGTTTAACTTAACATATCCAAACAACATAAATTTTACCCAAACTGATAAATTTTAATGTTTTAATGAACTCGGATGTAACTATTATGGTGTCTGTCTCCTGTTACGGTGTGTTTGTTTATAATGGAATAAATATACAAGCTTATTCAGTACAGGGTGATGGAAAATGAACACCCAGATTATAATTTGGTTGTATATGGTAGAATTTATTTTTGTTAATATATTTATTTCTTGTAATATATCATGATGGAGGAAGAGTTGTATCTCATGACCAAGTACCACTGTAAAGTATCATTGTAAAGTCAACTACTAAAGTCCATTCGTCTCTCCTACTGAACCACGAACCATGAGATTTGGACTCGTGAACCCGAAGCAGAAGACTGGTACAATTATTCTCCCCATAAATGCTTCGGATTCATGAGTCTGAATCTTAGGGTTCGTGGTTCAGTGGGAAGAGATGAACGGACTTTGGTATAATTTACTGCTCCACTTTCACCAAGTTGTTCATCGGTTCATAACTCAGCTTGTTAAATGACCTCCTCAATGACTACACCACGTCTCGGATCTCTTCTCGGGGCTTTTGTTTGAGGTCTCGTTCCCCAGTTACGACCCTCCGACCACTTAACAACACTCGCCCGACCTCGTAAAATTATCGATAATTTGGCAGATTCATCGTCACGACCCCACAATACTAGGATAATGGAGAGAGAGAGAGAGAGAGACAGAGAGAGAGATCCATGATGCATTTTTTCCTCTCAATATTTCTTTCCTCTGTGATGTTAATGAATATCTGAAACTTTTTTTTTAAATAAGAAGATAAGCAACCCCCCCCCCCCTCCCCGCCTATGCCACCTGATAATTATACACATCTCGGTCGTATGTGTCTTTACAGGGTCTAATCAGTAACAACAAATATACAAAAATAAACATAAAATTTGTGACTCAATATAAACCAGTATTACAGTGCACGCAGACTAATTGTTTTAACTCACATCCACAATCCAGTACAGTGCAACATTAAAACAGGCCGGGAATACATAAAATTACTGTACTCTTTTGCTGTAGTTTCATCGTCAATGTATTTTTTGTAGTTGTTGTTGTTTGACACTAAAGGTAAATTTAATATATTTAGTAATATTGATCAACTTCTTTATTAATGAAGAACGTGATATTGGTTTTACCGTCTACGTCAGGTAACAGAAATTCATATGCATTGCCCCTCGTACCTCGCTGACGCAGTGAGAACCGAACTCAGTGAGAGGCGGACGTAGTGACAGGCTGACGCAGTGAAAGGCGGACACAGAGACGGGCGCAGTGAGAGGTAGATGCAGTGAGAGACGGACATAGTTGGAGGCGGACACAGTAAGACGCGGACGCAGTGAGATAGACGCTGTGAGAGGCAGACGGAGTTGGAGGCGGACGCAGTGAGAAGCGGACGCAGAGATGGAATCAGTGAGAGGCAGTCGCTGTACCCTAAGTGTGAGGTGTTCCGAGACTCACCGGGACAAAACACAACACAAGAGTCGGTGATTTACTGAAATTTTTGTCCTGAAATTATATTGAAGATTTTGTGAAGGATATGAGTCAGGCATCTTTCACCCCCTCCTTTCTTCCTTCTCTCCCTCCCTTCCGCCCTTCTTTCTTCTCTCCGATAGTCCCCTCTCCCTTCCTTCATCCCTTCTTCCTGCTCTCCCACCCTCCCCTTTTCCTTCTCTCCTTCCTTTCTCTCCGTCCGTCACTCCCTTCCTTCTTCCTTCCCTCCCTTCCTCCCGTCTCCCAGGTCCTCTCTGGTCATCGTCTGCTCCACACGTCAAGGAAGACTCATCCTCACGTTTTCTCGAGGCACAACACACGTGACCCTCCTCCTCGACCATGTTCTTGAGCAGGAGCGTGAGGTATTTTTTTTTTATTTGGAGGACGAGGGTGAAAAATAATGATGGTCTAAGAAGAGAATATTCTGAGAGGAAGTTGAGGAGATGATCGCCTTGGGGAACCTCTCTTAGCTTCTGTAGGGTGGTGGTGGTGGTGGTGGTGGTGGTGGTGGTGGTGGTGGTGATGGTGATGGTGATAGTCGCAGTAGTGGTAATGATCATAGTGGTATAGTGGTTATATTGATGGTGGTAAGATTGTGTTACTTTATAATTGGTAAAGGTTGTTACCAGGTCAAGGGTCACAGATAAGGACTTTGTTTATTGCACAGATATAATATTTCAAACCACAAGTTAATCAAGAACAATATCTTAAAGTTTTCTGAGAGACAAGACGATTACAAACGGTATGAGAGATCTTCTTCAGCAACATAATTATCTTACATATTGTCTCTCAGCTCAAGTCTCTCTCTCAGCTCATAACGTCGGGTGAGAGAAAAGATTAATATATATCAAAGACATCAAGACACTGAGATATTGAGGCACTGAGACACCGAGACATTGAGACATCGAGACACCAAGACACTGAGACACCGAGACACTGAGACATCGAGACACCAAGACACTGAGACACCGAGACACTGAGACATCGAGACACCAAGACACTGAGACATCGAGACAACAAGACACTGAGACACCAAGGACGGGTTACTATAACAACATAATCACCTAAACATCTTTCTTGACCAAACTATCCTAAACTGGTCTAATATGTCCTCCTCAACACGAGGTCACGTGTGTAATATTGTATAAAATATTACATAATGGGTGTAATGGTGCATCGATCTATTATAGTGATGCACCATTACCTGACGCCCACATCACACCCCTTATAATTAAGTCTTACCTAAATTTACCACCGGACTTAATGTGTCTGTAACGCTCTGTGTGTGTGTGTGTGTGTGCACCGTCAAGCTACGTTGTTTACATGTTAATTATGTGGCTATAAACATAAAAACGTCCATGAAACTAATTTAGTAGTTTTCAGTCATCATGTTAATTGTTATCGGATTAAATTATCTCGTCGATATATTTAACAATTATATTCTAGTTGATAAAATAATGAATCATCTTCTTTTTTCTTTTTTAGTCATTAAGTGATTATTGATTCATTATTTAAAGACTCCCATAACAATCAAGTTTAATGTCTCTACTAACGACCTCTGGATAACTACGATAACTACAGGTGTACATGGACGTAGTTTATCATCAGTCATACACAAGAGATAAACACTCATCTGCTTTAGTAACTCACCACATAAAAACTCCAACATGGTTTAATATGAATTACCTGACTTCTATTACCTGGGGTCAATCAACGTAATTATTATGAATGAAACGAGAGCCAAGGTAAAGTGACCTGGCCTCCGGGTTCAGGTGCAGTAAACAACAACACTAACACGTTGGACATATTTCTCTCTCAAACACAAAAATAACAGATTTACACTAAACTAACAATAAACAGAGAGGTTTTATCTCCAAGACCAGCTCTTGTTTATAGTCCAATAGTCTTATGACCAGACGAAGGTTTATTATACTCTCAGGTGTAAGTTTACCTTTGTTTACCTGTTTTAACTAGTACAATATTACTGCCAACACTAATACGATATCATATAATTCTTGGTCTAAAAGTTAGTAAAAGGAAATACAATGGATGAATCAATCAGTACCAGGAAGTGTTAAGTGTAAGGGATGATAATTTTAATGTCAGACAAGTTCAGTGAGACAGGTGGACAACACTCCCGCGACACACACTGTCCCTCAAACAGAAACATTGACGAGAGTTGTGTAGGACAACCAGCCCCAAAGTTACACCTTCCTCCTGCCTGCACGACAACCAGCCCCAGAGGTATGCTTTCCTCCTCGCCCGAGGGGCCTGGGTGATATAGTAGGGTGTTTGGATAGCCCCTTGGTGGAGGGGCGGCCTCGGGGTAGCTGCAGTGTGAGGAGCGGCCCCGGGGTGGCAGGAAGGGCAACCTCGGGGTGGCAGGAAGGGCAACCTCGGGGTGGCTACAGTGTGAGGGCCGGCAGGTTGCAGGAGGGGTGGCTGCAGTATAAGGGGCGGCGGGTGGCAGGAGGGGCGGCTATTCTTTAACTGTCACATAAACAATAAAATGTTGGCAACAAGCGTCTCTTTCGTCAGCTCCAATTACAGTTGTGATTGGTAAGACTGTCAGGACGTTGACGTATGTGTGTGTGTGTGTGTGTGTGTGTGTCTTTCCTTCATCTTCATAACAACATTTATCGAGACCTTCTATAACTGTCGGTCCATCTCGCTGTAACTCAGAACAAAAGCCTTGTTATCAACAGCACACAAACAGACGTTATTTCCGGGTTCCAATATTGTTCTACAGTTTACACCTGACACAACATCACCTGAGACAGCCTCTTAATTATTATCACTATTGATGTATTTTATAAACAGATCAATAATAATATTTCATCAGTTTATCTTAAATAAACGTAAAGAGAAACACGCTGTAACATCTTCCAAATATATAACTCACGGATATTTTTCCCAGGAGTCAATAAACTGTGTTGACCTGATGCAAATAACCACACTGTTTACTTCTCTGTTTGTCCTGGGGGAAAAATTATCGAGATAAATTCACCATCAGTAACATGAGATGACGATGGTAATGTCTCGTTGTGTTGCGAAGGAAATTAGTACATATCAACCGCAATAATTTCCTCGACTTCCCACACTCATACTCAGCCTAGTTCCCTCTTCCTACCCGAATTAATGTTAGAAATAGACGTATGAATAATGTGTTCCAGTCAAGCTTCAATAACTATGGCTGTGTGGACTTTCTCCCTTTCGTGTGACGAGAACGAACCTTAGGTCCTCCTGCGCTCCGAGCCTTCCCTCCTGAGCCACAAGAACACATAAAACAATTTCATCATCATTTCTTTCCTTTGATTTGAAATATAATATCTCTTCTCGTTCACGTTTAAGGCTTCACAATCTCCTCAAATCCCTATTAGAAACTTTCAATTAGTGTCGTGAATTTAGTCTTTGTTAGTCGTCAGTAAGTTGCTCGGGGATGAATAACACTTCCTGATTGGCTCGACTCTCACTCCATCTCTTCGCCAATCAGAAGCCCCAGAGGATTTGGCGAAGAACGGCTTCCTTCACGCGCGTTGTCCAACCCTCAGTCTTATTAGTGTGTGTGTGTGTGTGTGTGTGTGTAAAATCCTACTGAAATGACTAAACGATCTACGAATAATTAATAAAATCCTTTCACGAACTAGAAAGACGAGAGAGAGAAAACAGGTTAGTTAAGACGCCAAACATCAGGTCAAAAGGGAAGTTTTAGAATCGTAAAGTAAACATGTGAATAATTTATGTTAACAAATACCGTTGTGGAGAGCAGCGACCCTCACCTTATCCAATATATAAACAACGATAAAACCCTTCAGGTGTGACACAGTGAACAAAGTCACTTATGCCAGAATCATGTCTTTATAATATTAATTTACTTCAACTGAAAGTCAACTTGAAGTAAATATTTGATGAACTAGATTGTAACGCCCGAGTATTACTTCTGAGGGTTTGTTTACCTCAAGTTATTGCTTGTATTTGTAGTCGTCCACCTCAAGTTATTGCTTGAACTTGTAGTCGCTGCCTGGCCAGGAATTTTATCTTGATTGTACAGTGTCCGGGAATGACTTCAGCACGACACTAACACCATGGAGGTCATGCAGGTGACCCAGTCACCCCGTCGACGCCTCCGCCAGGTAGGTGTTACAAGACTCCTCCCACCTGGGTGATGGCAGCAACAAGCAGTCCTTCATAACAAGGTATTGGCTGTAGTTTATATAAAGGTGGAAGGAACTGATACAATATTTCTTGCCTGTGATCCAATATTTGTCCTTCACAACGTAATATGTGTCTCGTAAAGTAGAGAAAGTAATGTTATTTTATCTGCTATATAACGCAACACAATTCCTTCACACAAAATATAAATCAAGATGTAATTTTCTGTTGTATATAGAGGCAAGTTATGCAAATTCGTGCATGATGAATAAAATAATTATCTTTCACCAATTACAATTCTTCACTGTTTTGGGGACCGTGTGTTGTGATTGACTGTCCTCACTGGCACGAGACAGTCCACCGTGACTGTGAGGACAGGCTACAGCCCGTCGGTCGTGCTAGCGGCTTCTGTTGTTAGCCTTTACCCAAGTTCATCATCGTGGTGGCCAGTTTTTATTTATTTTTTGTCATAGTCTCTTTGTTACACTTTGTAGTCGCTGGCTGATTGGTCTTACTCTCAGGTCATGTCAGGTCAGGTCCGTGTATTTCAGTCGTGGTTGTATTACACAAGGTCTGGGTTCTGTATTACCTACAGTATCAAACTTTACCTCGTGCTTAAAGTGTGACGAGGTAATGCTGGGTAGGATGGGATCAGTAGTGTAAGTGCTTTTGCCAGAAGGAGTTTGATTCTCCTTCGTTATGGGAAAGAGATGGGAAGGGGACGATAGGGAGTGTAGTGTGGGTAGGGGTGGGGGTGGAGGAGACGATGGGGAGTGTAGTGTGGGTAGGGGTGTGGGGAGGGAATAGTAGCGTGGGTAGGGGTGGGTTGGGGAGTAGCGAGTGTAGATATCACCAGGGGGACTGACACGCCCCCCACCCCCACCCACTGGTAGTAAAGGCTTAGATTATTGGACTCTGATAATGTACTCAGACTATCCACACAGGACTTCTGAGTAAACTGTCGGTATTATCGGGCCGAGTTTCATCAGGTTTAGCGGTGAAGCAGAGAGTTAGCGAGACGAGGTATATCACTGCTGGGGGCGTCGCTCAGTTCAGGGGGGGGAGGGGAACGGGGTGGTAAGTGTTGGGGTGAACTGTGGGGTTAAATGTTCCTCTGACAGTGTATAAAGTTCCTCCGTCAGTGTATAAAGTTCCTCCGTCAGTGTATAAAGTTCCTCTGACAGTGTATAAAGTTCCTCCGACAGTGTATAAAGTTCCTCCGTCAGTGTATAAAGTTCCTCCGTCAGTGCATAAAGTTCCTCCGACAGTGTATAAAGTTCCTCCGTCAGTATATAAAGTTCCTTCGTCAGTGTATAAACCTACTTGCCACTTAGAGGGTCGACGTTGGTCACTATCATGGAACACAACACAGAAACCATAACAACAAGAGGACCTTGGTTAAGTTAGGTCAATATTCACGAATCAAGACCCAGATTAGACCATAGAAATCTGAGGTTCACCACAGGGGACATAACCACAGCTCCCCCCCACCCCCCCCCCCCCTTAGATGAACTCTGGATTGGCCGTAGATGTAGACGGGATTGCGGTGGTTGGATGACTGGAGGCGGGCAGGGCTGATTGGGGGGGGGGGGGGGAGCAAAGTTAAGGGGGCGAGACAGACAGGGTTGAAGGGGAGAGAAGGGACGATTGAAGGGGAAAGGGGAAATAGGGTTGAGAGAGAGAGAGAGAGAGAGAGAGAGAGAGAGAGAGAGAGAGAGAGAGAGAGAGAGAGAGAGAGGTAATCCGTGGGAGGCATAATAGACCTATTCTGCCCTTTAGTAGGGAACATCATGCATGATATTGTGACCATTTTGGATCTCATTTCTCTGAGTTATGGTTGACATGGTTACTGTAGTGGTAGTACTGGTAGATCAGGTTGTTGTTGTTGTTGTTGTTTGTTGTAACAGAAGTAAAATGGACACAGTATATTGAGGTCATTGGAAGAAGGGAAGGATAATAATAAACAGTAGTAATTTAGAAGAGGAATAAAGAAGGGAGACGATAAAGAAGGCAGAGAAGAGAAGGAAGAGAAATGAAAGGCGAAGGAAGAAGAGAAGATGATTAATAATATTATACATAACTCCTTAACAATTACTACTATTGTTACTGCTACTGTTACTGCTACTGTTGCTGCTACTGTTACGAACCTAACTTCCTCCCTCACCAGTCAGTAACAGTCAACAATCTCCCCCCTCACCAGTCAGTAACAGTCAACAGTCAACAGTCTCCTCCCTCACCAGTCAGTAACAGCCAACAGTCTCCTCCCTCACCAGTCAGTAACAGCCAACAGTCTCCTCCCTCACCAGTCAGTAACAGCCAACAGTCTCCTCCCTCACCAGTCAGTAACAGCCAACAGTCTCCTCCCTCACCAGTCAGTAACAGTCAACAGTCTCCTCCCTCACCAGTCAGTAACAGTCAACAGTCTCCTCCCTCACCAGTCAGTAACAGTCAACAGTCTCTCCCTCACCAGTCAGTAACAGTCAACAGTCTCTCCCTCACCAGTCAGTAACAGTCAACAGTCTCTCCCTCACCAGTCAGTAACAGTCAACAGTCTCTCCCTCACCAGTCAGTAACAGTCAACAGTCTCTCCCTCACCAGTCAGTAACAGTCAACAGTCTCTCCCTCACCAGTCAGTAACAGTCAACAGTCTCTCCCTCACCAGTCAGTAACAGCCAACAGTCTCCTCCCTCACCAGTCAGTAACAGTCAACAGTCTCTCCCTCACCAGTCAGTAACAGCCAACAGTCTCTCCCTCACCAGTCAGTAACAGTCAACAGTCTCTCCCTCACCAGTCAGTAACAGTCAACAGTCTCTCCCTCACCAGTCAGTAACAGTCAACAGTCTCTCCCTCACCAGTCAGTAACAGTCAACAGTCTCTCCCTCACCAGTCAGTAACAGTCAACAGTCTCTCCCTCACCAGTCAGTAACAGTCAACAGTCTCTCCCTCACCAGTCAGTAACAGCCAACAGTCTCCTCCCTCACCAGTCAGTAACAGTCAACAGTCTCTCCCTCACCAGTCAGTAACAGCCAACAGTCTCCTCCCTCACCAGTCAGTAACAGTCAACAGTCTCTCCCTCACCAGTCAGTAACAGCCAACAGTCTCTTCTTCACCAGTCAGTAACAGCCAACAGTCTCCTCCCTCACCAGTCAGTAACAGTCAACAGTCTCTCCCTCACCAGTCAGTAACAGTCAACAGTCTCTCCCTCACCAGTCAGTAACAGCCAACAGTCTCCTCCCTCACCAGTCAGTAACAGCCAACAGTCTCCTCCCTCACCAGTCAGTAACAGCCAACAGTCTCCTCCCTCACCAGTCAGTAACAGTCAACAGTCTCTCCCTCACCAGTCAGTAACAGTCAACAGTCTCCTCCCTCACCAGTCAGTAACAGTCAACAGTCTCTCCCTCACCAGTCAGTAACAGTCAACAGTCTCTCCCTCACCAGTCAGTAACAGTCAACAGTCTCTCCCTCACCAGTCAGTAACAGTCAACAGTCTCTCCCTCACCAGTCAGTAACAGTCAACAGTCTCTCCCTCACCAGTCAGTAACAGTCAACAGTCTCTCCCTCACCAGTCAGTAACAGTCAACAGTCTCTCCCTCACCAGTCAGTAACAGTCAACAGTCTCTCCCTCACCAGTCAGTAACAGTCTCTCCCTCACCAGTCAGTAACAGTCAACAGTCTCTCCCTCACCAGTCAGTAACAGCCAACAGTCTCCTCCCTCACCAGTCAGTAACAGTCAACAGTCTCTCCCTCACCAGTCAGTAACAGCCAACAGTCTCCTCCCTCACCAGTCAGTAACAGTCAACAGTCTCTCCCTCACCAGTCAGTAACAGCCAACAGTCTCTTCTTCACCAGTCAGTAACAGCCAACAGTCTCCTCCCTCACCAGTCAGTAACAGTCAACAGTCTCTCCCTCACCAGTCAGTAACAGTCAACAGTCTCTCCCTCACCAGTCAGTAACAGCCAACAGTCTCCTCCCTCACCAGTCAGTAACAGCCAACAGTCTCCTCCCTCACCAGTCAGTAACAGCCAACAGTCTCCTCCCTCACCAGTCAGTAACAGTCAACAGTCTCTCCCTCACCAGTCAGTAACAGTCAACAGTCTCCTCCCTCACCAGTCAGTAACAGTCAACAGTCTCTCCCTCACCAGTCAGTAACAGTCAACAGTCTCTCCCTCACCAGTCAGTAACAGTCAACAGTCTCTCCCTCACCAGTCAGTAACAGTCAACAGTCTCTCCCTCACCAGTCAGTAACAGTCAACAGTCTCTCCCTCACCAGTCAGTAACAGTCAACAGTCTCTCCCTCACCAGTCAGTAACAGCCAACAGTCTCCTCCCTCACCAGTCAGTAACAGTCAACAGTCTCTCCCTCACCAGTCAATAACAGTCAACAGTCTCTCCCTCACCAGTCAGTAACAGTCAACAGTCTCCTCCCTCACCAGTCAGTAACAGTCAACAGTCTCTCCCTCACCAGTCAACAGTCTCTCCCTCACCAGTCAGTAACAGCCAACAGTCTCTCCCTCACCAGTCAGTAACAGTCAACAGTCTCTCCCTCACCAGTCAGTAACAGCCAACAGTCTCTCCCTCACCAGTCAGTAACAGTCAACAGTCTCTCCCTCACCAGTCAGTAACAGCCAACAGTCTCTTCTTCACCAGTCAGTAACAGTCAACAGTCTCTCCCTCACCAGTCAGTAACAGTCAACAGTCTCTCCCTCACCAGTCAGTAACAGTCAACAGTCTCTCACTCACCAGTCAATACTACACTCGTCAACTCTCACAAGCGCCTCGTTTGTTAAATGTAATTATGTAAAACCACCTTCAACTGCCACCTTAAGGTAGAAAATCTCTATACTCTACTATACAATTTTAACCCATAGTGGAATAGCATTTTCTTGACGTCAGATGTTTTTGGATTTCGTAAGAGGAATTTATATTCATATCCGCATTTTAGTACAAATTTTCCCTCGAACTAAAATTCAGTAAAAAAAAAAAAAAGTCTTGTTTATATTTGGTTCTTTCTGATACTGTTGTTAGGTTAGGTTAGGTTAGGGAGGACTAACTTAATTCATACCATAAATATATTCCTAAGTTATTCTTTTCCTCATTATCAACTAATTATCCCCATATATTGTGATTTATTCTACCATCAGTTCCTTCACCGACAGCCAAGAGAGAGAGAGATATTTCTTTCAAAGTTGTCCTGTGAAATAGTTATAAATAAGTGAGGCAGGAGGAAGCGGAGGGAAGCAACAGGTGGTGAGGTTAATGATGCTCTCTCAGTGAAGTCATGAAAAGTAGAGCATATGAAGCGTATAGTGTGGCGGGTCAGGCGTGGTAGGGTGGTGTGGTGGGTGTGTGGTAGGATGGTGTGGTAGGGGGTGTGGTGTGGTGGTGTGTGGGAGAGATGTGGTAGCGGTGTGTGGAGGAGGTGTGGAAGAGGTTCGAGGAGGTGTGGTAGTGGTGTGTGGAGGAGGTGTGTGGAGGAGGTGTGGTAGTGGTGTGTGGAGGAGGTGTGTGGAGGTGTGGTAGTGGTGTGTGGAGGAGGTGTGGAAGAGGTTCGAGGAGGTGTGGTAGTGGTGTGTGGAGGAGGTGTGTGGAGGAGGTGTGGTAGTGGTGTGTGGAGGAGGGGTGGAGGAGGTTCGAGGAGGTGTGGAGAAGGTGTGGTGGAGGTTCGAGGAGGTGTGGAGAAGGTGTGGTAGTGGAGTGAAGGAGTTCAAACTTACTTAACCCAACCAACCCAACCAAACCTAACTCAATATTAAAAAAAAAAAAAATAATCCCTTAAAAATCAACATAAACTTCAGCAACACCAATAATAAAATTCTTCTCAGTCACGAAAAAAAAAAATAAATTAACTAATCATGGCTGCCTGTCCAGTGTCCTCCGTCATTCAAAACCATTTTCATTCCTCTGACAGCGACCACCTCCCCTCGACTACAGGGAGGGACAGAGGCAACCTTTTAATTCTGCCAACAGACTCCCTCAGCAGCGCGTGGGATTAAGTCAACACGTGCTGGGCTTCCTTACGTCACTACAGAATATGTCTTGTTGCTGTAGTGAAGATATTTTTTGGGGGACCTGCAGGTTTTTATTAATTATTGAGAAAAGGTGAGAATGTTGTCTGGATGGCGGCGTCATAAAGTCCTCGGGGGGAGAGGGGGTATTACCAAGCACCATAAAGCACTATAAAGGACCATATTACACCATAAATCACCATAAAACACCATCAATCACCATAAACAAACAACACATTTCACCATAAATCTCCTTAGAGCACCATCAATCACCATAAATCACCATCAATCACCATAAAACACCATCAATCACCATAAACAAACAACACATTTCACCATACCTGTGTTAATTGGTCTGAGGTGCGACACAAAAACATTAATTCACATTACGCTCGTCTCCATGACAACAAAGGGGGAGGAAATATGACTTGATTGTTGACGTGGTGACGTTAGGGGAGAGGGTGGGTGAGGGGAGGGTGAGGACGAGGGGAAAGGGAGAGTGAGGACGAGGAGGGTGGACGAGTATCAAACACCACCACAACTACCATCATTACCACAGCTATCACCATAACCACCACCACCACAACTACCACCATTACCACAACCACCACCCTCACAATCACCACCACAACCACCACCCTCACAAGCACCACCACCACCACAACTACCATCACTACAACTACCACCACCATCACCACCACTACCACCATCGCTATTCTGGGACGACTTAAAGTATAATTTGGATCAAGAGGACCTGCAGCTTCCTCTTGATGATTTTCCAGCCGAGAAAACGTGAAAGACACACTCGATACTGGCTGGTCCACGCCCCCTAGTCCCACGCCCCCTGCTCCACGCTCCCTGGTCCCACGCCCCCTAGTCTACGCCACCTAGTCCCGCGCCTCCTGGTCGACGCCACCTAGTCCACGCCACCCTCGCCCACGCCCCCTGGTCCCACGCCCCCTAGTCCATGCCACCTAGTCCACTCCCCCTAGTCCACGCCGCCTCACCTGGTACTCGCCTAGTCGTCAGTCATGTGTCAAGTGAGATTTTCCACCAAGTTTTAGATTCGAGATCTTTAAAAATTTAAATAAAAATCTTTCCTTCTTAACTCTGAGAAAATAACTTTGAAGATTATTGATATATTAAGTAATATGTATAGTACAGTATGTATTATGTAGCATGTATTATGAATTATGTATTATAAATTAGGTATATTATGTGTTATGTAGCACTAATGAGGGATCCTGAGATAATTAATTTGCTACCATCTCTCTCTCTCCCTCTCTCTCTGCAGGTGTTGGGTCAATACTCCTGGCAGCTCGTGAGTTAATTTACTTTCATTTTTTCCTTCACTCGGTGTTGCTCTTCGTCTCGGGTAAATATTACAACAAATAAAGAAGTGGAATATCATCTTCGACATAGGAGAATAATTCATTGAGATAAATTAATTATATATGTGAAGGAGAGACCAAGTGGAGGCCTCCTGGTGTTTAATAATACCTGGGTGGACGAGTAGCTCCACCTGGTACCTGAGCCTGGGTGGACGAGTAGCTCCACCTGGTACCTGAGCCTGGGTGGACGAGTAGCTCCACCTGGTACCTGAGCCTGGGTGGACGAGTAGCTCCACCTGGTACCTGAGCCAGGGTGGACGAGTAGCTCCACCTGGTACATGAGCCTGGGTGGACGAGTAGCTACACCTGGTACCTGAGCCTGGGTGGACGAGTAGCTCCACCTGGTACCTGAGCCTGGGTGGACGAGTAGCTCCACCTGGTACCTGAGCCTGGGTGGATGAGTAGCTCCACCTGGTACCTGAGCCTGGGTGGATGAGTGACTCCACCTGGTACCTGAGCCTGGGTGGATGAGTGACTCCACCTGGTACCTGAGCCTGGGTGGATGAGTGACTCCACCACCTCTCCACCACCAGGCACCTCAGGGCTTAAATGGTTCAGCAACTCTCTGTAAATTAGTCCAGGTAAGTTTGATCACTAATTGGACCAAAAAAATAGCTGAAGGTGTTCGTCGTCCCAATTACGTGTGAGAAATTCTTACTTAAATATTCTTTAAAGTGTTTCTGTGGTTGAGTGGATACAGTGCTCGCCTCCCGTCCTAACAGCCTCTAGTTCAATCCCCGGATCTAGTCGTATATAGTACTGAAGGCTTAATGTACAGTGTGTTTTATCCATATACTGTCAGGCCATAGGAACCAACCTATACACTTACTGTGGGTACCATCTCTCCCTGTCTCTCTTTCTCCTCCCTTTCCTTGTCTCTCCCTCTCTTCTTTTCTCCACCTCTCCTCGCCACTCCCTCTCTCTCCCTCTACTCCCCCTGTCGTTATAAGTTAAGTCTTTGTTTGGTCACAGTAACAACACCATCCGGCCACAAATTGGTCCTCTAAAGCTGTTAGATTTACGGTCATAAAGTCGGTGTGTCCACCTGAGTCTTACCTGAGCATTTACGGCGTAAAAATACTTTAATGTTCCACTTTTTAACTAGAGCTTCAGAGCTTCAGTACCAGGCTTCAGAGCTTCATAACCAGGCTTCAGAGCTCCATTACCAGGCTTCAAAGCTTCATAACCAGGCTTCAGAACTTCATAACCAGGCTTCGGAACTTAACCAGGCTTCGGAACTTAACCAGGCTTCAGAGCTTCATAGCTTCAAATCAGGCTTCAGAGCTTCAAATTAGGCTTCAGAGAATCAAACCAGGCTTTAGAGCTTTAAACCAGGCTTCAGAGCTTCAAACCAGGCTTCAGAGCTTTAAACCAGGCTTCAGAGCTTCATAACTTCATAACCAGGCTTCAGAGCTTTAAACCAGGCTTTAGAGCTTCATAACTTCATAACTTGCAATAAGAGTGTGTGCTGTGGGAACGTAGGTGGGTTGGAAAGTATATACGTGAGTGTGTGGAAGAGTGTGTGAGAGAGTATGTAGCAGTATGTGTGGGAGAGTGTGTAGGAGAGTGTGTGGGTGGGATAGTATGTAGGTAAGTGTGTGAGAGTATGTGGGAAGTATGTAGCAGTATGTGTGGGAGAGTGTGTGGGTGGGATAGTATGTAGGTGTGTGAGTGTGTGTGGGAGTGTGTTGTGCTGTGTTGGTGTATTAAACTGCCATTATAACAGAACACATTCTATCAAAGTTTTCCTGCCTTGAATATGATTAGTTTTGCCACAGTGGTTGGCGTCACACTCACCTCTGCTCTGCCTCAACCTTCCCTCGACAGTAAAAACAGGTTGGTGCCATTTGCATATATTAGCATACACGAGTTTTTGACTGGTGTTGCCGCGATATGACACATGAGAGATGACACATGACAGAGGACACTTATGACACATGACAGAGGACACATGACAGATGACACTTATGACACATGACACATGACACTTATGACATTATGATCCTAATGCTGCCTTATTTTCAATGGTCATTTTACATTTGTACCACACCTGTACCACACTCCTTCCTCCCTTCTCCCTCTCTTCATTCCCTCTCATCTTCTCCCTCCCTCTCCCTTCACCCTGTTCCCTCTCCCCATCCCTCTTCCAACTCCTCTCACCCTCCTCCCTCCCCCATCTTCCTCCTTCCCTCTCATCTCCTCCCTCCTTCTCTCACCCTCACCCCCTCACCCTCTCCCCCTCACCCTCACCCTCTCCCTCACCCTCCTCCCTCCCCACCTTCCTCCTTCCCTCTCATCTCCTCCCTCCTTCTCTCACCCTCACCCCCTCGGCCCTCACCCTCACCCCCTCGGCCCTCACCCTCTCCCTCACCCCCTCGGCCCTCACCCTCTCCCTCACCCCCTCGGCCCTCACCCTCTCCCTCACCACCTACACCAACTCGTCCTCCGGAATAGTTCAAAACACACCCGGACACTGCCTTCCTGACGCGTTCTCGCTGTGACATATTGTTTTAAAGTTAGTGAGGGAGAGAGGGAGAGGTAGGGAGTGAGAGAGGAAGGAAATGAAAGAACGGAAGAGGGAAGAAATGAGAGAGAGATGATAATTATGAAGGTAGGGGAGAGGTAGAGAAGAGGAAGAGGGAGTGAGGGAGGATGGAAATGAAGGTAGGGAAGAGAAAGGGAGAGAGGGAGGGAGGGAGGGAGAAAGGGAGGGAGGGAGGGGAGAGGAAGGTAGGGTGGATCAGCAGCCTCACTGTGTTCGTCTTATAATATTTAGTTGTTGTTTTGTCATCGACACTGTTGTGAAGTATGCATCGTGTGTTAGTGGTGAAGGTACACGCCCACTGTACACGCCCTCATAATGGTACACGCCCTCATAATGGTACACGCCTTCATCCTCCACTCACAAAAAATTTATAAGTTTAGTTTATCGTGTTTGTTGATGACGTGTTACTTATGGTGACGAGGCAGGCGTGGCCCACCATCACCAACATGACTATAGTGCTCACCATCCACCACACACAACCACTATGTTCATCTGTCAGAGTTAGGAAGGGAAAGTTAGCTTATGTTGTTGTTATTGTTGTCGTTGTTGTTGTTATTGTCGTCGTTGTTGTTGTCGTTGTTGTTGTTGTCGTTGTTGTTGTTGTCGTTGTTGCTGTCATGAGTAGTGACGTAAAAGTCCTGCATCACCATAATAGTTAATTATTTCTTCACCATAAAACTCTAAATCATTTTAACTCTACCAATAACGTCTTGCTGGAAAGAAACTGAAATGTATTCATGAAGACCCGAGCTGCCTGCCGCCCACTGACCAACACAACGGCTCTCCAACAATGGGATGCTCACCATTACTTATGACGGTGAAGTGTTGTGAAGTGTGTCATGTCACCCACCATGTCTACTATGATACTTTTCTTCTCTTCCCCCAAAAACTCTTTAATCAAGTGGCTATTTTATGGTCGACTGGCTAGAAAGTAAACAGAGAGCCATTGTATAAACTACCATTCCCCTCAGAGTAACCTGTCGTTCCTCTTAATTACGGGTGATAATATGAGATCCAAAATAGCGTTAGATGTAAAGTCCCCTTCACTGGTGCGTTTACAGGGGCTCCTCATATAAACATACCACAAATCATTACATGAGATAATTGTTTTAATATTATTTGACTTTGATTCCATAGTGTGTTTAATATAGCGAGTTTCCTTCCGTCGAATGTAAACGCATTAGTGAAGGGGACTGTAGATCGAGACGTCTTTCCCCATACGAGGATGAGAATTAGGCTGGTGGGTCATTAAAGTGTTATAAATTACTCAGGTAGATTTAAGTTCATTTACAGTTAGTTAAATCTCTCTCTCTCTCTCTCTCTCTCTCTCTCTCTCTCTCTCTCTTTCCAGCATGTATTCCTTCCTTGCCCCTGGAGGTTCAAGAGGTACTGGAGGTCAAGGAGGTTCAAGAGATCAAGAGGTCATAGAGGTCACGGAGGTTCAAGGGGTTATGGAGAAAGAATCTTGTATCTTACAGAGCACTCAACCCCCCCCCCCCCTTGATCCCTACTTTCCCCTCTTTTCTCAGGCCAAATTCCCCGGCCCGCTCCCCTCTTCCCTCAGGATCTCCCTGATGAAAACATTGTATGAGACACTTAACCTGGCGAGGAGAGGGAGTGACCTGGCGAGGAGAGGGAGTGACCTGGCGAGGAGAGGGAGTGACCTGGCGAGGAGAGGGAGTGACCTGGCGAGGAGAAGGAGTGACCTGGCGAGGAGAGGGAGTGACCTGGCGAGGAGAGGGAGTGACCTGGCGAGGAGAGGGAGTGACCTGGCGAGGAGAGGGAGTGACCTGGCGAGGAGAGGGAGTGACCTAGCAAGGAGGGGGAGTGACCTGGCGAGGAGAGGGAGTGTCCTGGCGAGGAGAGGGAGTGACCTGGCGAGGAGAGGGAGTGACCTGGCGAGGAGAGGGAGTGACCTGGCGAGGAGAAGGAGTGACCTGGCGAGGAGAGGGAGTGACCTGGCGAGGAGAGGGAGTGACCTGGCGAGGAGAGGGAGTGACCTGGCGAGGAGAGGGAGTGACCTGGCGAGGAGAGGGAGTGACCTGGCGAGGAGAGGGAGTGACCTGGCGAGGAGAGGGAGTGACCTGGCGAGGAGAGGGAGTGACCTGGCGAGGAGAGGGAGTGACCTAGCAAGGAGGGGGAGTGACCTGGCGAGGAGAGGGAGTGTCCTGGCGAGGAGAGGGAGTGACCTGGCGAGGAGAGGGAGTGACCTGGCGAGGAGAGGGAGTGACCTGGCGAGGAGAGGGAGTGACCTGGCGAGGAGAGGGAGTGACCTGGCGAGGAGAGGGAGTGACCTAGCAAGGAGGGGGAGTGACCTGGCGAGGAGAGGGAGTGACCTGGCGAGGAGAGGGAGTGACCTGGCGAGGAGAGGGAGTGACCTGGCGAGGAGAGGGAGTGACCTGGCGAGGAGGGGGAGTGACCTGGCGAGGAGAGGGAGTGACCTAGCAAGGAGGGGGAGTGACCTGGCGAGGAGAGGGAGTGACCTGGCGAGGAGAGGGAGTGACCTAGCAAGGAGGGGGAGTGACCTGGCGAGGAGAAGGAGTGACCTGGCAAGGAGGGGGAGTGACCTGGCGAGGAGAGGGAGTGACCTGGCGAGGAGAGGGAGTGACCTAGCAAGGAGGGGGAGTGACCATTGTGGGAATGAGTGACAGAGAGATTGACCTGCCCATCAAATATTGTAGGAATGAGTGACAGAGTAACCAGTCCCTCAAATATTGTAATAGTGAGTGACACAATGTGACCTGTCCCTCAAATATTGTTCGAATGAGTAACCTGTCTCAAATATTGTACGAATGAGTGACCTGTCCATCAAATATTGTAGGAATGAGTGACAGAATGACCTGTTCCTCAAATATTGTAGGAATGAGTGACAGAGAGTGACCTGTCCCTCAAATATTGTAGGAATGAGTGACAGAGAGTGACCTGTCCCTCAAATATTGTAGTGTATTTGATATCTGCGTCTTATATATACTGTACATGTATATATATTTTTTATTTATTTATTTATTTTTTTTTTGTTTGCCAGAGATGGAATTAAATTAATGATGGGTGACCATAGGTGAGGCCTTACGAGAATTACCTTTATTGAGGAAAGCCATAAAGGTGAGTTTAATATCCCACCTGATTCTGGCGTCTTCTGGAAGCTTCTAAAATCACAGGTAAATTCATGGTAGAAAGATGAACTTGAATTTCCTATCTGCGGGATTTTCAACAACAACAACAACAGCAACAACCACAACAATAACAACAACCTCAACAACAACAATAACAACAACCACAACAACAGCCACAACAACAATAACAACAACAACCACAACAATAACAGCCACAACAACAATAACAACAACAACCACAACAATAACAACAACCACAACAACAACCACAACAACAATAACAACAAACACAACAACAATAACAACAACAACCACAACAATAACAACAACCACAACAACAACAACGCCACAACAACAATAACAACAAACACAACAACAATAACAACAACCACAACAACAATAACAACAACAACAACAATAATTCACAGGTAGAGGCAGGTGAAGGTTGGTGACACAGGTGAAGGTTGGCGACACAGGTGACACAATAACTCAGGTAAATACAAAGGTAAGATACATTATCCAGTCTATTATTCACAACAATATCTCCCTAATTACTTTCCATCTCTCAAGGATTTTGTCTCCAGTCATTAAGTGTGAGTGATGGAGACAGCGAGTGTGTGAGTGATGGAGACAGCGAGTGTGTGGGTGATGGAGACAGCGAGTGTGTGAGTGATGGAGACAGCGAGTGTGTGAGTGATGGAGACAGCGAGTGTGTGAGTGATGGAGACAGCGAGTGTGTGGGTGATGGAGACAGCGAGTGTGTGAGTGATGGAGACAGCGAGTGTGTGAGTGATGGAGACAGCGAGTGTGTGAGTGATGGAGACAGCGAGTGTGTGAGTGATGGAGACAGCGAGTGTGTGAGTGATGGAGACAGCGAGTGTGTGAGTGATGGAGACAGCGAGTGTGTGAGTGATGGAGACAGCGAGTGTGTGAGTGATGGAGACAGCGAGTGTGTGGGTGATGGAGACAGCGAGTGTGTGAGTGATGGAGACAGCGAGTGTGTGAGTGATGGAGACAGCGAGTGTGTGAGTGATGGAGACAGCGAGTGTGTGAGTGATGGAGACAGCGAGTGTGTGAGTGATGGAGACAGCGAGTGTGTGGGTGATGGAGACAGCGAGTGTGTGAGTGATGGAGACAGCGAGTGTGTGAGTGATGGAGACAGCGAGTGTGTGAGTGATGGAGACAGCGAGTGTGTGGGTGATGGAGACAGCGAGTGTGTGAGTGATGGAGACAGCGAGTGTGTGAGTGATGGAGACAGCGAGTGTGTGAGTGATGGAGACAGCGAGTGTGTGAGTGATGGAGACAGCGAGTGTGTGAGTGATGGAGACAGCGAGTGTGTGAGTGATGGAGACAGCGAGTGTGTGAGTGATGGAGACAGCGAGTGTGTGGGTGATGGAGACAGCGAGTGTGTGGGTGATGGAGACAGCGAGTGTGTGGGTGATGGAGACAGCGAGTGTGTGAGTGATGGAGACAGCGAGTGTGTGAGTGATGGAGACAGCGAGTGTGTGAGTGATGGAGACAGCGAGTGTGTGAGTGATGGAGACAGCGAGTGTGTGAGTGATGGAGACAGCGAGTGTGTGAGTGATGGAGACAGCGAGTGTGTGGGTGATGGAGACAGCGAGTGTGTGAGTGATGGAGACAGCGAGTGTGTGAGTGATGGAGACAGCGAGTGTGTTATAGTTATATATGGAAGGACCTGATGATTCACCCCCACCCCTCCAAGTTTATTTGCCTAGGAGGGGGGGTTAGGTTAGGTTAAGTTAGGGATAGGTTAGGTTACGTTAGGTTACGTTAGGGTAGCTTTAAATTAGATTAATATAAGCTTAGGTTAGCTTTAAGTTAGTTTAATTTAGCGTTAGAGTGTTTAATCTTCAGGTGAGACGATAAATAATACCTGGATTTTTCTTTTCTTAGTTAACACCAAATTAATCAGCCTTACAAACACTCTTTCACTCTATAAACACACTTCAAAATAATACTCTAATGTTCACAAAATGTTTATATATTTAGTTAAAAAACAAACATTGTCATATGCTAATTAGGTGGTTAGACTCATTAGCAATTTGCATGTTGGCGTTGATGAATATATTGTGGGGAGTCAGGTAAAAAAAAATAGTAATTGTGATTAAGAAAATATTGATGTTTAAACTTTACTCCTATGTTGAGAGAGAGAGAGAGAGAGAGAGAGAGAGAGAGAGAGAGAGAGAGAGAGAGAGAGAGAGAGAGAGAGAGAGAGAGAGAGGTTATCAAAGTAAACAACAGTAAACAACACCATATTAAGAAGACAACAAGATAAACAAACATACAGGTGTTGTAGGTAACTAATCAACACACACACACACACAGGTAAATCATTAACATTCATTAACACACCGTGAGTAATGATCAAGAATAAGACGCAATCACACTCAACATTAATACACATTCAAACACATCCACCATTGACCAAATCTCAGTCAAATATAATAATGTTGTGAATGTTAATCTAAAATATGTTGAAAGCATATTAAAATTGTATGACAGTGTTCGGATGCATTAATTTGCACTGATAAATATTTGTATTAAAAGTGTTGTAAATAAAAACTGTTTGAACATGGTGCGTGCGTATATAGGATTGTGTATTAAAACTATATATTTTTTTTAAAGTAATTACAGTAATTTATATATTCGTTTAAAATATAGGAAGGAGACGCCACAGAGTACAGATAGAGACACAGACAGACACAGACACTGCCACAGATACAACCACAGACACTCAGACAGACACAGACACAGACACAGCCACAGACGAGACCTCACTCACTCATTCTGGCACATGAATCCCAATAATGTCGGACAAGATAAATTATCCAAACTCATACTTAAATTCTCTCTTACATTTACATCCGATACCTTCACAGATATTCTTCTCTAATACCGAGGCTCAGAATCCTAATACTGAGGCACTGAATCCTGACATTGAAGCACTGAATCCTAATACTGAGGCACTGAATCTTAATACTGAGGCAATGAATCTTGATACTGAGGTACTGAATCCTAATACTGAGGCAATGAATCTTAATACTGAGGCACTGAATCCTAATACTGAGGCACTGAATCCTAATACTGAGGCACTGAATCCATTTATAACTAGCTGAACTGTAATGAATTCCTGAGAGATATGTTTTTACTGAGATCAAGTTAGAAATATTAGAATGAAAGGAAATTAAAAAAAAAAGAAAGGAGAAGAGAATTAATAGAATTAATAGAATTAATATAAGGAAATATAAATAATAACTCAGAAAATATTGTCTTAGGGGCGTCGAAGGGGGAGCACGAGAGGCGTTGGAGGAGCATGAGAGGCGTTGGAGGAGCATGAGGGGCGTTGGAGGAGCATGAGGGGCGATGAAGGGGGAGCATGAGGGACGTTGTAGGGGGAGCATGAGGGGCGATGAAGGGGGAGCATGAGGGACGTTGTAGGGGGAGCATGAGGGGCGATGAAAGGGGAGCATGAGGGACGATGAAGGGGGAGCATGAGGGGCGTTGATGGTGGAGCATGAGGGGCGATGAAAGGGGAGCATGAGGGGCGTTGAAGGGGAAGCATTTGAGCGTTAACAATAATTTAGATGTAAGAAAAACAAGGAGGCGAGGTTGTGGATCTAATTAGTGAAGTAATCATGATGTGACAATACTGGGGTGAGAGAGAGAGAGAGAGAGAGAGAGAGAGAGAGAGAGAGAGAGAGAGAGAGAGAGAGAGAGAGAGAGAGAGAGGAGAAACAGAGACAGACAGACAGAAAGAGAGAGAGAGAAAAGTAAGACAGACAGAAATAAACTTAAGAACAAATCAAAAACTTCCCTAAAAATTAACAAACAAACAAAAACGTACCAAAATAAATAAAACCAAACAATAAAAAAACAACACGAAAAGATAATAAGAACAACACGAACGAGAATTAATAAAAAAAATACCAGAATTAATGTAAAACAAAATTCAATCCCTCTTCACATTTTTCAGTATAAGGCAAGAAAATGCTACTCCACTTAGGTTAAATTCTGAAGTAGAAAGGAATGTTTTTTTTTTTTTTTGTTCTCAAGGTGGGAGTTGGAGGTTAATTTACATAATTACATTTGACTAACGAAGCTGCCTTGGAGACTGAGGCGCCTGTGTGAGATGACAAGAGTACTGACTGGTGAGGGAGGAGACTGTTGACTGGTGAGGGGGGAGGTGTTGACTGTTACTGACTGGTGAGGGAGGAGACTGTTGACTGTTACTGACTGGTGAAAGAGGAGGTGTTGACTGTTACTGACTGGTGAAAGAGGAGGTGTTGACTGTTACTGACTGGTGAGGGAGGAGACTGTTGACTGTTACTGACTGGTGAAAGAGGAGTTGTTGACTGTTACTGACTGGTGAGGGAGGAGACTGTTGACTGTTACTGACTGGTGAGGGAGTTGGAAGATTATTACACCATTACAGTACAAGTGTTATGATACAGCGGTACAGTACAAGTGTTATGATACAGCGGTACAGAACAAGTGTTATGATACAGCGGTACAGTTCACGTGATATGACACAGCGGTACAGTACAAGTGTTATGATACAGCGGTACAGAACAAGTGTTATGATACAGCGGTACAGTACAAGTGTTATGATACAGCGGTACAGTACACGTGCTATGATACAGCGGTACAGTAGAAGTGTTATGATACAGCGGTACAGTACAAGTGTTATGATACAGCGGTACAGTACAAGTGTTATGATACAGCGGTACAGTACAAGTGTTATGATACAGCGGTACAGTACAAGTGTTATGATACAGCGGTACAGTACAAGTGTTATGATACAGCGGTACAGTACAAGTGTTATGATACAGCGGTACAGTACAAGTGTTATGATACAGCGGTACAGTACACGTGCTATGATACAGCGGTACAGTACAAGTGTTATGATACAGCGGTACAGTACAAGTGTTATGATACAGCGGTACAGTACAAGTGTTATGATACAGCGGTACAGTACAAGTGTTATGATACAGCGGTACAGTACAAGTGTTATGATACAGCGGTACAGTACAAGTGTTATGATACAGCGGTACAGTACAAGTGTTATGATACAGCGGTACAGTACAAGTGTTATGATACAGCGGTACAGTACAAGTGTTATGATACAGCGGTACAGAACAAGTGTTATGATACAGCGGTACAGTACAAGTGTTATGGTACAGCGGTACAGTACAAGTGTTATGATACAGCGGTACAGTACAAGTGTTATGATACAGCGGTACAGTACAAGTGTTATGATACAGCGGTACAGGACAAGTGTTATGATACAGCGGTACAGTACAAGTGTTATGATACAGCGGTACAGAACAAGTGTTATGATACAGCGGTACAGTACAAGTGTTATGATACAGCGGTACAGTACAAGTGTTATGATACAGCGGTACGGTATTCAGAGAGATTCAGACTCTTTTACTGTTGACTGTATCTCTTGTTCACTATTGTCTCAAGATTTTTATGTAAACTTGGAGACTTAAGAGATAATCCAGCTCATTTAATCCAGTTACTTAATCCAACTTACTTAATCCAGTTGACGCCGTCGAATTAATTCTCTGAGGCTCTTACTTTTAATCTTTAAGTTTAGTGTGTGAAGCTCTTAAGTCTGTTGGTAATACACCCCTGAGAGAGAGAGAGAGAGAGAGAGAGAGAGAGAGAGAGAGAGAGAGAGAGAGGGAGAGAGATTCCGTAGAAATTATCATGTGTTGCTTTTGGTTTCTGGAGGAGAGAGAGGCAGGAGGAGTGAGAGAGAGGAGGAGTAAGTGAGAGGGAAAAGGAAGAAGAATGTGAGAGAGGGAGAGTTATTGTAGGGAAAGGAGAGGGAGAGGAAGGAGAGAGAAGAGAGTTAATCTGAAAATTGTCCTTCTTCCACGTCATCATGTCTCTTATCTGTCATATTTACCTCTCTCTCTCTCTCTCTCTCTCTCTCTCTCTCTCTCTCTCTCTCTCCTTGGTCTTCTTTTCTCTCTTTGTCTCTTATCACCCTCATTTATCTCTTTCTCCTTCCTCTTTTTTTTCTCATTGTCTCTTATCTCCCCCTCATTTATCTCTCTCTCTCCTTGGTCTTCTTTTACTCTCATTATCTCTTCTCCTCAATTATCCATTCCTGTTTTTTATTATATGTTCGTTATCCACCTCCTCTTCATCCTTCCTACTTTATCATCTTTCTTACATTTCTCTTAGCTCCTCCTCTTCCTTCCCCTTCATTATCCCTTTGTTCTTTGTCATCCCTTCTCCCTTCTCCTCCCACCATCTTCCTTTATGGCTAAATTTGACTCCATTAACCAGAGATTAACCAAGAGTGATTTAAGTTGTTGTTTGTACCAGTCTATATCAGTCACTAGCAGAGGTCACCAGTCTATGTCAGTCACTAGCAGAGGTCACCAGCCTATGTCAGTCACTAGCAGAGGTCACCAGTCTATGTCAGTCACTAGCAGAGGTCACCAGTCTATGTCAGTCACTAGCAGAGGTCACCAGCCTATGTCAGTCACTAGCAGAGGTCACCAGTCTATGTCAGTCACTAGCAGAGGTCACCAGTCTATGTCAGTCACTAGCAGAGGTCACCAGTCTATGTTAATCACAAGTTTAGGTCACCAGTCTCCTCTCATCAATATAGGTTAGGTTAGGTTAGGTTAGGTCAGGTCTTGGGGTGTTTAATCACGTGAAATAATCTTGGGTGTCTAATCTTCAGGTGATCCTACAGAAGAGTACATTTAGTTATACATAGAAAGAATATAACTCCCAGCAGCTGGCCTCTCTCTGTAGCACCAGTGTGTGTGTGTGTGTGTGTGTGTGTGTGTGTGTGTGTGTGTGTGTGTGTGTGTGTGTGTGTGTGTGTGTGTGTGTGTGTGTGTGTGTGTGTGTGTGTGTGTGTGTGTACTATAATTAGAGAGATAATGAGGCTCTTTCATAACATATAAATTAAGACTAAAATTCACAAATAGTAAGAGTTGAATTATTATTATTATTATCATTATTATTATTATCATTATCATTATTTACGCTTGGGTTAATGAGGAAGGAATCCCTCCAGCATTAGCGAGAGTGGAGTTGAGTTTCCTAAGCACTTTCCCTCAGTGTAAAAAGTTTGTGCGAGTCTAAGCTGTTAAGGATTTAGTGAGAGAACATTGTGGAGTGGCAGTGGGTGGAGTAGGGGGTAGATTACTCCCCTCCCCTTTCCCTTTTTTCTGTAGCAATCCCCCCTCCCTCCTCCTATGTACCAATCTTCTCATCCCCCTCCCCTCTCCCCTCTCCCCCCTTCCCCCTCCCCAACGCCAGCCACCAAATGCTCAGTATAAGTCGTCCCACCTATTTAATCTTACCTGTCAGCAAGATATGAATATGTAAATTTCTCATATGTCAATTAAATTCCTTTATACGGCAGTGCGTGTGTGTATGTTGTGTAGTGTGTGTGTGTGTGTGTGTGTGTGTGTGTGTGTGTGTGTGTGTGTGTGTGTGTGTGTGTGTGTGTGTGTAAAGTATCTCGTTGTAAACTCTCTTTCACTCATTATTTATCACCTGTCGCAATTAACAAACTTCTACCTTAACCTAACGTAACGTAACCTAACCAACACCACTCACTATATTAACCCCGAGTTATGTTTCAGTTAAAAAGTTAAGCTACTTGGTGATCATTGACTGTGAACGGAAACAATTTGAAGTACAGATCCTTTGAAAATTACGCCTCCTTCCCCCATTAGTTTATTCAGCTGAAGATAATCATAGTAACGCTCTACCTAGGGGGTTGGGTTACGTTAGATTAGGTTAGATTAGGTTAGATTAGGTTAGATTAGGTTAGGTTAGGTTTGGTTAGGTTAGGTTAGATTAGGTTAGATTAGGTTAGTGTTGTAAATATAGCAAGAAAGTAAATTCAATATTCTCTGTCAATGAACATAACATAACACACACACACACACACACACACACACGAAATTACAGTGAGTCAGTACAGTACAGTGACAGCGGCTGTAGTGTAAAAAAAGTCACGACATTTCCTTGGTGGCAAAAACCATCTTCTCTTGAAATTGCAAAATAAAAAACTCAAATTCATGTCTAAAAAAACTCAGAGGACGAAACGATAATAATAAAAATAATAATAATAATAAAAATCTTGATGGACAGAAAATATTTAATAAGAAAATATTCACCTGAAATAGACGTAAAAAAAAAATCGTGTTTATTTTTCGGTTCATTAAAGTCAACAGCCGCAGTACTTTCCAAACCTTCAGGACTACCCCCCCCCCCCCACACACACACACACACCCCCAAACGACCACCTTTGCCAAAATTGGATGGTCGAGGAAATCCCAGTTGCTGATGTCCAGTATTTGTCCGGCATCACTGTGACGTCTTATTGCATTCCTCGTATTGGATGTTGACTGTCAGGACGCAATGTTTACAAGATGCATTTTTCTTTAGTGATGTGTTTAGATGTTTATCCAATATCAGTGTAAATATATAAGTAATGTTAGTAAATAAATAGATCTTAAATTATTAATGGTATATAAGAGAAACATTATAAGGGTGAGTGTGAGGCAGAAGACGAGAGTTAAGAGAATGTCACAACTGCTGGGATGAGACGACCGCCGCAAGATGAATGTTTACTGCATGATGTGTCCTCCAGCTGTGTGCAGGGCTGCAGCTCCTCCTCCAGCTGTGTGCGGGGCTGTAGCTCCTCCTCCAGCTGTGTGCGGGGCTGTAGCTCCTCCTCCAGCTGTGTGCGGGGCTGTAGCTCCTCCTCCAGCTGTGTGCAGGGTTGTAGCTCCTCCTCCAGCTGTGTGCGGGGCTGTACCTCCTCCTCCAGCTGTGTGCAGGGCTGTACCTCCTCCTCCAGCTGTGTACAGGGCTGTACCTCCTCCTCGACAAGCTGTGTACAGGGCTGTACCTCCTCCTCGACCAGCTGTGTACAGGGCTCTATCTCCTCCTCGACCAGCTGTGTACAGGGCTCTACCTCCTCCTCGACCAGCTGTGTACAGGGCTGTACCTCCTCCTCGACCAGCTGTGTACAGGGCTCTACCTCCTCCTCGACCAGCTGTGTACAGGGCTCTACCTCCTCCTCGACCAGCTGTGTACAGGGCTCTATCTCCTCCTCGACCAGCTGTGTACAGGGCTCTACCTCCTCCTCGACCAGCTGTGCACGGGCTCTACCTCCTCCTCGACCAGCTGTGTACAGGGCTGTATCTGCTCCTCGACCACTGCACTATTTTTACCTGGGCCGAGTGGAACAAAGATCGTTGTTCCAGGATATTGAACCATAAACTGCGACCTTCCACTGGCCATGTGGCCACAAGTGATGTATATTGTGTGGCCACGAGAGATACATGTTGAGTGTGACCTCACGTACCCACCGTCTATTTTGTCACACCACTTTCTGCCCTCTCACTCCCACACTTATCCCCTCTCTACCTCTCTCACACTCATCTCCTCCCTCCCTCTCTCTCACACTCCTTCCCTCTCCCTCTTTCTTTATCCACACAAGTTGTTTACGTTGATGGCGCGAAAACTATTCATTAATCACTCAGGAAATAGCATATTTTCTTCACCAAAAAGAAAGTAAAAAAACAAAATCCATCTTGATTCATATTTTGTGTGAAGGAATTGTGTTGCGTTATATAGCAGATAAAATAACATTACTTTCTCTACTTTACGAGACACATATTACGTTGTGAAGGACAAATATTGGTTCACAGGCAAGAAATATTGTATCAGTTCCTTCCACCTTTATATAAACTACAGCCAATACCTTGTTATGAAGGACTGCTTGTTACTGCCATCAGCCAGGTGGGAGGAGTCTTGTAACACCTACCTGGCGGAGGCGTCGACGGGGTGACCGCATAAAGATCTCAGGTTAAAAAGTTCTAAATTTGGTCATTATTTATCTTAATGACTTTTAGAAAAATTAATTCGGTTCCCAACACTAATTTCTCACCAATAAATTGTCAATTGTTTTTTTCTTCCAAATTTCGAATTAAAAAATAATAAGGAAATATAAAAAAATCAAGTAATTAGCGATGAAAAACAATTGATAAATATTCTTGAGTCATTAGGATACTTAATTACCATAAATACGAGTGCATCAAGTAACACCTCTAGTTATATAGCGAACCATCTATTAAACGGAGAATTTGAGAGAGCGTTGCCCTCGACATAAACAACACATTACTTATCTCCTCGACATAAATTAGACATTAATTAATTATTTAACTCTAAGAAATATAAAAAGTGAATTAATTGTTTAGCTCCGCGACATAAACAGAGACGAGATAATTGTATAACTCCATTTATAAAACATGAGTGGTGGTGGTGGTCGCCTTTGATAACTCAGTGGCAGGAAGCTGGCAGCTCTTGCACCTACCACAGCCGAGTTTCCTGTTGCAAATTGAAGCTTTTGAGAGGCTTCCAGTAGGCTTCTGTCCACCAAGTCAAGTATTTTAGTTCACATGTATTTACTTACAAGATCAAAATGACAATGATTGATGTTTTCTGGATAAATGTTCAGGACTTCTTAGCTTACAGTAACCTAACCTAACTAAACCAAACCTAACATAACCAAACCTAACATAACATAACCTAACCTAACCTAACCTAACCTAACCTAACATAACCAAACCTAAACTAACCTAACCTAACATAACCAAACCTAACATAGCCAAACCTAACATAACCTAACCTAACCTAACAAAACCTATACCGATGTTGAATTTATCACGATTATTTTTCCCCCAGGACAAACAGAGAAGTAAACAGTGTGGTTATTTGCATCAGGTCAACACAGTTTATTGACTCCTGGGAAAAATATCCGTGAGTTATATATTTGGAAGATGTTACATCGTGTTTCTCTTTACGTTTATTTAAGATAAACTGATGAAATATTATTATTGATCTGTTTATAAAATACATCAATAGTGATAATAATTAAGAGGCTGTCTCGGGTGATGTTGTGTCAGGTGTAAACTGTAGAACAATATTGGAACCCGGAAATAACGTCTGTATGTGTGCTGTTGATGACAAGGCTTTTGTTCTGAGTTACAGCGAGATGGACCGACAGTTATAGAAGGTCTCGATAAATGTTGTTATGAAGATGAAGGACACACACACACACACACACATACACATACACACACACACACACACATACACACACACACACACATACGTCATCGTCCTGACAGTCTTACCAATCACAACTGTAATTGAAGCTGACGAAAGAGACGCTTGTTGCCAACATTTTATTGTTTATGTGACAGTGAGAGAATAGCCGCCCCTCCTGCCACCCGCCGCCCCTTATACTGCAGCCACCCCTCCTGCAACCTGCCGGCCCTCACACTGCAGCCACCCCGAGGTTGCCCCTCCTGCCACCCCGGGGCCGCCCCTCACACTGCAGCCACACCATGCCCCCCCCCCCCCTGCCGCCCCTTATACTGCAGCCACCCCGGGCCCGCCCCTCATACTGCAGCCACCCTGTGGTCTCCTCTCCACCCCGGGGCTATCCACATACACTCCTACCTCACCCAGTCCCGTCGGGTGAGGAGGAAGGTGTCGTACCTCTGGGGTAGGTTGTCGTGCAGGCAGGAGGAAGGTGTCGTACCTCTGGGGTAGGTTGTCGTGCAGGCAGGAGGAAGGTGTCGTACCTCTGGGGTAGGTTGTCGTGCAGGCAGGAGGAAGGTGTCGTACCTCTGGGGTAGATTGTCGTGCAGGCAGGAGAAAGGTGTCGTACCTCTGGGGTAGATTGTCGTGCAGGCAGGAGGAAGGTGTCGTACCTCTAGGGTAGGTTGTCGTGCAGGCAGGAGGAAGGTGTCGTACCTCTGGGGTAGGTTGTCGTGCAGGCAGGAGGAAGGTGTAGTACAAGATGTTGCTACATGAGGTGAGGGAACAAGAGAGTAACACCCCCCCCCCCCCTCCAGCCTTGACAACTTTACTTTTATGTCTGGCGGCAAGTGTTGTAAATGTTCATTTATCCCTTGGGTACGAACCTCGGTTGTCTCATATATAAGCTATATTGTTTGTCTGTCTGTCCGCCATCTCCAGCCACAGTTCTGAAGATATACAGCTGTAATTTGGTGTGGCGATACACCTGCACCCCACAAGTGTCCCGAAGGTGGAATTTGTGGTGTGCCGTTTAGAGATCGAACCCCACCTGACGTGATGATGTGGTTTATGTACAGGTAGTGTAGATGACAGTTGACGGACATAAGCTGAGGTGACTAATTTTCATGTAATCCAAAAAAATTATGTTTTATGGTTTAATAATAAATATCTGGTACTTAATGATCATATGTTAATATCTTTATCCTGTATATTATCTATATACATGATAAATCAATTCTAAACACACACACACACACACACACACACACACACACACACACACACACACACACACACGCAATGAATATCAATCAATCAATCAATCGACACACTGACCTGAGACAATCCTTCTCGGTCACAGCGAAAGAGTCGACTTGTTCACTGAGACACATATATTATTTCTCAACTTACAATAACTTCCCTAAAGGTATTAATTAAATCCATTGTTCATTTCTGGGGGAATCCGAGTGAATGGAATTTTTTTGTAAGACTGTTCACGAATCTTTTGACGGAGAAAACTCTTTGAGAAATATTGGCTGGGAAGTTAAGAATCAGAAGTTGAAATTTTTACGAGGAAAACTTTACGCCTCTATTACATTTAAGAAAAAGATGGTTGTAACACTCACTCACTTGTTGGGCAGAGAATGTTATATATTTTTTTTATTTTTAGGCTTCAGTAAGTTGTGGGAGTTTCGGGTGAGAGCTTTAACACACACCCACCCACCCACACACACAAAGGTACAGGATGTCTGCCAGAGTGTTATGGTAGTAGTCACATTGTTGCACTAGTTCCGGGATGGCTAAAGTTGTTCAAAAAAATCGTAGAGTTATAGAACAGTGTTATGACTTGAGGAAAGTTGTCAGGTGTTGTGTAACTTGAACAGGTGCTTTGTGTCAGGGAAGTAAGTTAAATACAATGTTTCTTCCTTTCTTCATAGCTCATAATTGTGGGGTATCAAAGGTTCACCACTTGGGTAAACTTCTTCACTAATAATAAATACAAAATCTTGCCTCAACCGTGACAAATGTTCCAACAATATTTCACTTTTCCCACAATATAAATTTTTACGTCCAAATAGTTAACGTAGGTAGGAGAGCCTGAGTGTTGGGCAGACAGTGTTAAGTTATCGTGTTGGTCGGAGTTGAGGATAATTTTAACAGCCATAAACCACCAGAGTTGTGATGGAAAGACAGAGTTATATTAATGTTCTCGTGAAACTTAAATAGAATTGTGTTTTGCTGTCATAAACCACCAATATTAACTAAACCCCTAACGTTAAATAAACCACCACCGTTAAGTTAAACCTACTTTATAAACCAGACATGTTTTATCATATATCAACAAGATGTTTACTGTGACGTGTGACTGTGTTGACATAAATTATCTCGTTATATTAAGTTTATAGATAATAGTTGTTAAAACAGGTCAATATCCTGTGCTGTTATGTCCTGCCACTCACCTGCCTCCATATTGTCATTAAGTAAAATTAAGGATAAAAGAAATATTGTTTGATGTTGGTAAAGCGATCAGGTGAGTCGCTCTCAGCACAGCGTCATCACAACAACAATATTCCCGCCATCTTGTGTTACTTTATTAACTCTTAAACTTAATTATCTTTACTGATGAGGCTCACTGGGGCAGCTTTATGGGGCAGCATTATGAGGCAGCATTATGGGGCAGCTTTATGGGGCAGCTTTATGGGGCAGCATTATGAGGCAGCATTATGGGGCAGAGGTTTAAGAGGTTCAGTAAGGCAGCATTATGGGGCAGCGGTTTAAGAGGTTCAGTAAGGCAGCATTATGGGCAGCATTATGGGGCAGCGGTTTAAGAGGTTCAGTAAGGCAGCATTATGAGGGAGGTATTTCACAACTCGAGTCTGATTAAAGAGTAAAGAGGGTGAGGGCGACTCTACCTGTGGCAGTGTTCACATGCTGCTGCTCCCCCACCTGTACAGGTAAGTCATTAAGTTTACTCAACAGGTAAAACTGTCACCTTTTATGAAGGTTCGCTTGATAATGTTTGTAGGTGTAAGGGGAAGGTAAGCTGCCTCATATATACATAACACAATGTATATATATACACCCAGGTACTCAGATCTCTGTGTATTCCTGCCTCGTTATGTACTAATGAAGATTTATTACCTTAACCGGCAACAAGTGTATTAATCAACGTTAATTACTTAATAATTTATTTTCCCGTAAGAAATATTGTGTTTATAAGGAAGAAACATTATTCTTACCTTCATAACCATATAAGTTTGTCTTCGTTTACCTCCAAGATAAGACTTGATAATTAGACTTTCTCTCTCGTTACCTTAATCCCTTCAGTCTCACCCGAGAGACGAGTGGCTGTGATAATCGGTCTGTGTGTGTCTCAAGTGATGCTCATAGAGAGATTGCTTATTAAACTTTGGACAAAAGTTGTATTTTATCGTAAGCTTTTAAAGGTCAGGTTAAGGAAGTGAGGTCAAAGGTCAGGTGAGAATATATCCATCTGGATGATTGGTCACAAGAGGTGAAGTGTGGCGCTGTTGTTAAAGTGAGAGAGGAAGAGGCAGAGAGGTAGTAAAGGAGAACAGGTGAAGAGGTTGACAGATGGATATATAGAGGACAGATTAAGAGAGAGGAAGAGAAGATAAAGAGTAAGAGAAAGAGAGATGATAACTAATATTAGAAAGAGAAATATAGAACAAGTGTTTTTTCGCTATTAAGATAAACGATAATAAAAGTTGTTATTATTTCCTCGACACATAAAGTTCTTCCCACATGATGACCAGCGACAGAAACCTTCATGAGCTGACGAGTAAACATCACAGGATAAAGTTTACCTCAACAACCAGCAGAAAAAACAAGAACAAACCTTAAAGGTAAACTACAGGTAAACTAGGTAAATGCCGCCGCCGGTGTAAACTTTAGACACAAAAATATGACAATAGAGGAGACAGGCAGCCATCTTGGGGTTCGTCTTATTGGCGTGAGTCCCACTTGAAGGTTCCTCTTGAGATTTAGCCTCGAGTGATGGTGATTTGGTGATGATTGGTGGTGGTAAGTGTGTCATATTGTATCCAGGTGTGGTGGTAAGTTTGGTCAGTCAAGAGTTCAGGAGAAGTGATTCAGGTGTGGTGGTAAGTTTGGTCAGTCAAGAGTTCAGGAGAAGTGATTCAGGTGTGGTGGTAAGTTTGGTCAGTCAAGAGTTCAGGAGAAGTGATTCAGGTGTGGTGGTAAGTTTGGTCAGTCAAGAGTTCAGGAGAAGTGATTCAGGTGTGGTGGTAAGTTTGGTCAGTCAAGAGTTCAGGAGAAGTGATTCAGGTGTGGTGGTAAGTTTGGGGTTTTTGTTAAGAGTTAGAACACGTGTGGTAAGTGTTGCCAAGTTGTGTGTGGAGACTGGTACAAGTTTTGGCTAAGTGTTTTATAAAGAAGTTAGTGAAGGTGTGGTAAGTTTGGTCCAAGTTTTCCAGAGGTCATTCAGGTGTAGGAAATTTTGAGTAAGTTTTGTTTTTTACGGCGAGAAGTTTATTGTGTTGTGGTAAGTTTGGACAAAATTCTCAAGGATGTCAGGGACGTGAGGTAAGTTTGGGAACTTTATATCTGGAGGAGCTGTTACAGGTGTGGTAAGCTTGGTGAAGTATTTGTGATGATGGTACAGGTGTGGTGAGTTTGGTGAAGTATTTGTGATGATGTTACAGGTGGGAGTTGTGAGATTGGATGATGTACAGGTGGTAGCTGGTGAAGTATTTGTGATGAGGTACGGTGTGGTGAGTTGTGAGATTGTGATGAGTTACAGGTGGTAAGCTTGGTGAAGTATTTGTGATGATGGTACAGGTGTGGTAAGCTTGGTGAAGTATTTGTGATGATGGTACAGGTGTGGTAAGCTTGGTGAAGTATTTGTGATGATGGTACAGGTGTGGTAAGCTTGGTGAAGTATTTGTGATGATGTTACAGGTGTGGTAAGCTTGGTGAAGTATTTGTGATGATGTTACAGGTGTGGTAAGCTTGGTGAAGTGTTTGTGATGATGTTACAGGTGTGGTAAGCTTGGTGAAGTATTTGTGATGATGGTACAGGTGTGGTAAGCTTGGTGAAGTATTTGTGATGATGGTACAGGTGTGGTAAGCTTGGTGAAGTATTTGTGATGATGTTACAGGTGGTAAGCTTGGTGAAGTGTTGTGATGATGTACAGGTGTGGTAAGCTTGGTGAAGTATTTGTGATGATGTTACAGGTGTGGTAAGCTTGGTGAAGTATTTGTGATGATGTTACAGGTGTGGTAAGCTTGGTGAAGTATTTGTGATGATGTTACAGGTGTGGTAAGCTTGGTGAAGTATTTGTGATGATGGTACAGGTGTGGTAAGCTTGGTGAAGTATTTGTGATGATGGTACAGGTGTGGTAAGCTTGGTGAAGTATTTGTGATGATGTTACAGGTGTGGTAAGCTTGGTGAAGTATTTGTGATGATGTTACAGGTGTGGTGAGTTTGGTGAAGTATTTGTGATGATGTTACAGGTGTGGTAAGCTTGGTGAAGTATTTGTGATGATGGTTCAAGTGGTAAGCTTGGTGAAGTATTTGTGATGATGGTACAGGTGTGGTAAGCTTGGTGAAGTGTTTGTGATGATGTTACAGGTGTGGTAAGCTTGGTGAAGTATTTGTGATGATGTGACAGGTGTGAAATATTAAAAATGTTTTCATATAAATTAATAATATACTTAACTTACTATTATTATGTTATTGTTTATATATTAAATATATTTTATTTATAGTGAAAATTATATTAAGTAAAAGAACAACAACTTTACGTTAACCAAATAATTAGGAAGATAAATAAAGATAAAGTACTAACACACACACACACACACACACACACACACACACACACACACACACACACACACACACACGCACACACACACACACACACACACACACAACACACACACACACACAAACACACACACACAAACACACACACACAACACACACACACACACACACACACACACACACAGGGAGTTATAAAGTGTTTCTCAAAATACACAAACAAAAAAATTAAACAATATATTAAGGGTAACATAAAAATAATGTTTCTTTAATAAATGACAATTAAGATCTGGTTGGTGTTTTTTGATGACTCATTGTTTATATTTTGTTGCTCAGGCGGAAGGAACGAGACAGAAAAGAGTATATTAATATATAAAGGTTTCTTAGCTAAGCCAGGCTCATAACTACACCTGCAGAAAATAATAATGTTTAATGAGTGAGAGACGTAAAGCGTTGTGTTGAATGTAAATATTTTATCCCAAACTCCAGATCTACTAAGGCTTTATTTGCTACCTCCACTTGGCCGTCTCCGACACAAAAATATAACAATTTTCAAACTTAAAATAACCAGGTTATATATTATAATTTTGCATCATTATACATATAAGTAAAAATAACATCATCTTGACGCTGTAACTGTGAGGAACTTCAAGGTATTATTAAAACAAAAACTCGGGGAATAACATAAGATGGTGTTCCGGGAGATGAGAATAAGACAGAGGAGGACAATAATTCTTACACAAGGCTGCGTCAAGGTCCAGAGGCCACACAGTAAGATTAACAATAATCAACTAAAATGTTTTCCACAAAATCAAAAGTCAGATATCATTGAGCCAATTCCCTGGCGTCTGACAATGGCAGTGAGGGAGGAGGAGAAGGTCGCCGCTGGCAGACGCAGGAAATTAACTCACCTCTTGTTCTATATTTGTGACCTTGTGTTGGCTGGGAACAGAACCTTTGTCTGACGCCGGTCCTCTCACCTCTTGTGTAGCATTATATACTGTACTGCACTGGTTCATGGAGTCAGGCCAAGGTCATGAGAAGTCAGGTAGCCACAACACAGTGGCCACAACACACATTGGCTACAACATACAGTGGCCACAACACAGTAGTGACAACATGGCTAGCCACAAAACAGTTGCCACAACAAAGTGATCACAACACGGGTGGCCACAACAGCGACGCCACCAAAATGGTAAAGTGAACTGTGTGTGTATGTGTGACTGGACTAAGTTGGCCGGCCATTACGCGGGACTAAACGGTAACAGAATAATCTACGCTCACCATTATACGCCGTCTAACTGCTGCCACTGCCCACTGCCCCGTCCAAATTGAAATCTACAGCTGGACCAGCGATATGGAGGCCGGCAGCTGGACCAGCGGTGTGGAGGCCAGTACCAACGGTGTGGAGGCCAGCAGCTGGACCAGCGGTGTGGAGGCCAGCAGCTGGACCAGAGGTGTGGAGGCGGGCAGCTGGACCAGCGGTGTGGAAGCCAGCAGCTAGACCAGAGGTGTGGAGGCCAGCAATAACAACGGTGCTGCTGGAGTAGAGTGAGGCGACCCACCCTGGCCGTATAATAGAATAGCTGGTGTAGCTACTGTGTCCAAATAAACAACAACAACTAAGAGAGGTAAATACCCCACAACACTCTAACAAGGTCGTTAAAGCCAGCCGCTCTCTCCCGTGGCCGACGCTGGACGTGATAAATGAACCACTTAAAGCTTCATCGTGTGAATTTATCTCGTCTCGTTTACCAAGTTTTTATACCATGATGAAAGTGAGCACTAATGATGACGTCTTCCTGGAGCC
>CAUDMG010003559.1:325000-327500 GCA_958450375.1 Homarus gammarus | reverse complement strand
CCGTTAAAATGTACTGTACTACTGTTATCATCCCGTTATTATGTACTATACTACTGTTATCACCCCGTTATTATGTACTATACTACTGTTATCACGCCGTTATTATGTACTATACTACTGTTATCACCCCGTTATTATGTACTGTACTACTGTTATCACCCCGTTATTATGTACTGTACTACTGTTATCACCCCGTTATTATGTACTATACTACTGTTATCACCCCGTTATTATGTACTTTACTACTGTTATCACCCCGTTATTATGTACTTTACTACTGTTATCACCCCGTTATTATGTACTATACTACTCTTATCACCCCGTTATTATGTACTGTACTACTGTTATCACCCCGTTATTATGTACTGTACTACTGTTATCACCCCGTTATTATGTACTGTACTACTGTTATCACCCCGTTATTATGTACTGTACTACCGCTTCTTGCTGTATCAAACACCAACACTCGCTCATCAAAATACAGTATCGGCTCAGCACTAGTATTCACAACGCTGGTTAACACAACTAAAACAATGGTATATTTTTATTTATTTCCTGTACAGTGTTTTATAAAAGTTGAGCCAACGTGATTGTATTAAATGATTAGTTGTAGAGTACTGTAGTGTTATTTATTATACAACTTTGTGATCATGTGAATAGAAATACATATATGTGGGCCGTATGTATATGTATAAGTGTGAGGTATGTATGTTTTGTTATATTTTTACTATTTTAGCTGTACCTGTTTAAGAAAGCTTACACACACACACACACACACACACACACACACACACACACACACACACACACACACACAAAACCAGACATCCATTATTCACCCCTTCAAGGATCAACGGTTACAGGAGAACTTCTCTAGTATGAATGAAATGAAAAATAAAATTAATAATAATAAGAAAAGAAATAATAATAAGAGTTGCTATACATCATTAGTTTCGATAATTCATGGCGTCTAAGTCTCCGGTACAATGTTCTACTCAACACCACGACCCAGAGAACAAGCCTAACCTAACCTAACCTAACCTATTTTTATTTTATTTTTTTTTTATTGGGCACCCCCCTACATCCTTGTGTAAGGTGAAGCGCAGAAGCGTTTACAGCACCCAACAGGGAAGCATGCTAAGTTCATGCTTGCCTTTATGTCTCACGAGTTAAGGGCGTAGAAGCCTGAAGAGTCAGTGGTTTATGTCATCAAGTTATTGGAAGCTCCAACAACTTTCCCTGAATACGAATTCGCAACTTTCGACTTACAACAGGTACCTACTGTACTGCTAGGTGAACAGGGACTAATGGGGGCCAGGAAGTGTGTCCAAACAACTTTCACCGGCCCGGGAATCGAACCCATGACATCTCGCTTGCGAAGGCAAGAGCGGTACCACTCTACCACCAGCACCCCCCTAACCTATTGATAGTCGCTCTTTATACGTGAAGGAAAGAGGCTCGAGAGAGAGGCTGAGGGAAGTGAGAGACACACACGTGAAGGAGGAGAGGGAGGAGGACGGTAGTGAGAGGTCAGACAGTGAGAGGCCGGGTAGTGAGAGGTCAGACAGTGAGAGGTCAGGAAGTGAGAGGTCAGACAGTGAGAGGTCAGGAAGTGAGAGGTCAGACAGTGAGAGGCCAGACAGTGAGGGGCCAGGTAGAGAGAGGTAACAGAGGTAAAATTAAAGCTTCACCCTCCCTGTATCAGCATCATGGGCGGTTGACCTCCAGATTAATTGTACATTGTTGTTGTGGCAGTATTTATGTCTGCCACCATCACACAGGTCAGGTTGGGTTAGGTCAGGTCAGGTCAGGTCAGGTTAGGCGTGTTCTCTGGGTCGTACTGTGTGAGTCTGGCTGTCTGGGCTGTCATAACTCGCTGTCTATTGTCTTGGGAAGGTATACAGCTCTGCCTGTTCCTTTACACCTCACTATTGTTACACTAGATATTACTGCTTTGTTCTCTTTATATATAGCTGTTATGTGAAGCCCTAATACAGGTCATTGTTATGGTATGTATGTGTGTGTGTGTGTGTGTGTGTGTGTGTGTGTGTGTGTGTGTGTGGTCACGGGTAATAACTGGCGCCCTAACTACACCCATTCACTCCTCCCTCATGACTACTCAACGATTTATAACAGTTAAATATGGCCGCCGTGAGCACTGGTATCGGCAGCTGTGTCACACCTCCTGAAATACTGCCTCTCTGATAACCTTCCCGACTTCAGGCCATTTCAGCACAGGTGAGGAGTTAGTGAGGAGTGAGGAGTGAGGGACGGAAGAGAGGTTTACTTGTCAGGTAAAAAGCGGGGTGGGGCTAGGTTAGGTTAGGTTAGGTTAGGGCCCCACACACACACACAACATGCCAGGCTTATTTTCGTCCTTAATGATGTGGGGGAGGAGGAGGAGGACAACAACACCAACAAGAAAGAGAAGAGAGGAAAATAGAAGAAGAAGAAGAAGAAGAAGAAGAAGAAGAAGAAGAAGAAGAAGTCTGCTTGGTCA
>CAUDMG010003559.1:315000-320000 GCA_958450375.1 Homarus gammarus | reverse complement strand
ACCACACAACTTAAAGGCGCGGCGGCCCAAGAGCCAAGTATAAACCCCGCCGCGACGTGCAGCGGGAGGTGGAGGCCAGACACCACCAGCCGCAGCCACCGACCAGGGAGCCACTATAGAACGACGAAGCCCCGAGGGAGGAAGGGCGAGTTGCACACCTGATGTCGCTGCTGCCTCACATTTTACAGGAACTCCCGAGCCAGTGACCCCAGCCGGCCGAGGGTGGGTGGGTGGTGAGAAGTACCAACACAGGGCACCTCAGGGCCAAGTCACCTCTCTTACACTGGCCCCAGCACATGATGGTCGGCAGTGGTCCAACTTCTCATCAATAACAAAGTGATAAAAGGATCTATACTCATGAAAATAGAGACATCTGGTCCAGGGGAATAGTAATAATAACCAGAATATCAAAGCGAAATGGCGTGATGTAACTTAACCATGAGTATAATAAGTACCTCCACCACATCACCTGCCCTCTCCCCCCACACCACATCACCTGCCCCTCTCCTCCCACTCCACCAAACTCTTATTATTCAACAGCCACAGAAGAACAATTTCAATATCATATAAACTTCCTCCGTCTCTGTTACACGACTTCATTCCAATTACGTCTGGACGACAGGACCTCCCAAAAAATAGATGGAGTCGTCATGAATACTTCAGGGGGGCGAGCTGGTTGGGTCGGGAGGGAGGGCGAAGCTTGTCACATATTGTACAAAAATATATATAAAAGAAAAATGCGAACCACAAGAACATTATCCCCCCCAGCTTATTTCACCTCACAATTATTAACCAACTTAAAGCTAACCTAACAGTTACTTAACACTGACCTTCCCTAACGCTAACCTAACACTAATCTAACCTAACATTGACCTTCCCTAACGCTAACCTAACATTGACCTTCCCTAACTAAACATTAACCTTTCCTAACGGTAACCTAACACTAACCTAAGCTAACATTGAACTTCCCTAACCTAACATTAACCTACCCTTACGCTAACCTAACCTAACATTAACCTTCCCTAACGCTAACCTAACATTAACCTAGCCTAACATTAACCTTCCCTAACGCTAACCTAACATTAACCTAACCTAACATTAACCTTCCCTAACGCTAACCTAACCTAACATTAACCTTCCCTAACGCTAACCTAACACTAACCTAACCTAACATTGACCTTCCCTAACCTAACATTAACCTTCCCCAACGCTAACCTAATCTAATCTAATATTAACTTAACCTAACCCCTTCAGGTAGCGTTAGGGTGTTTAATCATCGGGCGATATAAACTAAGAGTGCTAATGTGTGTGTGTGTGTGTGTGTGTGTGTGTGTGTGTGGGTGGGTGTGTGTGGGTGTGTGTGTGTGTGTGGGTGGGTGGGTGGGTGGGTGTGTGTGTGTGTGTGTGTGTGTGTGTGTGTGTGTGTGTGTGTGTGTGTGTGTGTGTGTGTGTGTACTCCCCTCTCCGTATACACTAATTAATACCATCACTCTGGTCGCTGGTATAACGTAGTATTATTGCCAGCCCTTGAACCTGGCTGAAGGAGCATCAACACACATACCACCTTTGATGGCGGGAGGACCAAAGCTGCGGGAGGAGGAGGAGTTACAAGCAGAGAGAGATAGAGAGAGAGAGAGAGAGAGAGAGAGAGAGAGAGAGAGAGAGAGAGAGAGAGAGAGATACACCTGGAAGGATTCAAGGTGACTCTTACCAAAATAAGATCATTACCGTAACACCTGTACAAAACACAACCACTAAACATTACCACAAAACAAACATTAAAAATCTATTTCCACGTTAATAAATAAATAAATAAATAAATAAATAAATATATATATATATTTCTGGCTTAGCGAGAAAACACACTAACATACGAGAAGACAATGGGTGAATCTGCGAGAAGGCAATGGGTGAATCTGCGAGAAGACAATGGGTGAATCTGCGAGAAGACAATGGGTGAATCTCAAGTAAAAGCGACACAGAGGGGATTATATTCTTTGTGGCCTCAACATCAACAAACACAATTACACCACAAGAGCGTCCTGGATATTGTGGTTAAGATTTCAAGTTGGATGAAATATTTTGGTGTTTGTGGGTGAAAAATATTTTACGGAGATGATGCGTTACTGGTGAGAGGTCTCGTGGTGTAAATCATCGTCTTGTGTTGTAATCATTCGTCTTGTGTTGTAAATCATTCGTCTTGTGGTGTAAATCATCGTCTTGTGTTGTAAATCATCGTCTTGGGGTATACTGTACAGTGTGTATAATGAAGCTGAGTGAGTATTTGTCACATGTTGTAAGATATACTGTATATAACTATGAACTCTCTTAATGCATACATGCAGTACACACACACACACACACACACCTCCCCCACATGTCTATAAAACTCTCAAACATTTTTAATCAATTCAACATTTTTTTCACCTGTAGGATAACATTTATTGTTAATTGTCCAAACTAAACCGACAGACTCACTTTATTCCTCATATTAACCTAACCACATTTTTTTAGAGACTGTAAAAAGTTCGTTCAGGTTAAAAGTTCGTTCAGGGACTCGTATTAGTCTCGCTAATCCTGAGGAAAATATTGAAAAAACTTAATTATTCCCCCATGTTCAAATGTTAGCCTTAGACGGTGTGTGTGTGTATATGTGTGTGTGTGTGTGTGTGTGTGTGTGTGTGTGTGTGTGTGTGTGTAAGTGTGAGTGTATGCCAAGAGGACTTTACACACTGGGGTGTCCTTCGGGTAAACTTGATGACGTATCATGACACTTATGGAAGGTGTCCTCAACTCGACCCTACCCCCCATCCCATCACTCTCTCCCTCCCTACCATCCCCTCTTCTCTCCCTCCCTCCCTCCCCCCAAGTCCTCTTAATCACTACAAATCCCAACTTTAAGGGCCAATAAACACAACAACGTGTTAACATATTCACTTACCATAAACAACAGGTACAGTATTGAACTACATAATAAAACACTACACAGGTTAATGACACGATTGGTGTATGTGTGCAAATCCAGTAATTTTAATTTATACACAATTTGTAGCCAATTAGATCGTTCTGCTCCCAGGTGTAAGATCATGTTACCTGTGTTAATGAGTCAACCTGGATCTTGGGTACACAATATACCTGTCTCATTAACCTTTGTTGGAATATACATTGTTTACTCACCAACCTGAAGCAGCTCACGACGGCGGCGATGACGGAGGTGGTGGTGTATGGGTCCTGGGGAGAATAATAACTGTTTTTATATCATAGTTAAAAATAATAATAATAATAATAATAATAAAGCAAACCTGACTTAGAAGTATTATCAACATTCTATAATAAAACAAAAGCTGGTTTATGTAAAGCTTTTCTTTATTTTTTACCTAATTGTCAATATTTTTGTTATTTTCTTCTATACTAAAACTCATCACAATCACGTAGGTCAAAAAAAAACTGAGATACTAAAGATGTTTAAGTTAGAAATAAAGAAAAAATAACTATGACATAAATACGATAACTCAAACATGTTATCACTCTCACTGTATATGATAACTTACATAACCTGATAACTTACAAGAGTTGTTATCATACCCAACAAACTGTTCTTATCACTTAACCAAATTATTTCAACTCATACATATCATTTCATTACTATTAAAGCGTATGTATGTATGTATGTATGTATGTATGTATGTAATTATTTGGGTATTTCCTTTAACATTATCTTTTTCGTAATTAATTTCTTCAGGGGTTTTTTCAGTAATAAATTTTTTTCTTTCATTGATCAACTTGTGTTTACAGTTAACTTCCTGAATCAAAATTTATAGAAGTTTTATTAGTTAGGTAGGTAAGGTAAGGTAAGGTAAGGTAAGGTAAGGTAAGGTAAGGTTAGGTTAGGTAAGGTAAGGTAAGGTAAGGTTAGGTTAGGTAAGGTAAGGTAAGGTAAGGTAAGGTAAGGTAAGGTTAAGGTTAGGTAAGGTAAGGTAAGGTAAGGTAAGGTAAGGTAAGGTAAGGTTAGGTTAGGTAAGGTAAGGTAAGGTAAGGTAAGGTAAGGTAAGGTAAGGTTAGGTAAGGTAAGGTAAGGTAAGGTTAGGTTAGGTAAGGTAAGGTAAGGTAAGGTAAGGTAAGGTTAGGTTAGGTAAGGTAAGGTAAGGTAAGGTAAGGTTAGGTAAGGTAAGGTAAGGTAAGGTAAGGTAAGGTAAGGTAAGGTTAGGTTAGGTAAGGTAAGGTAAGGTAAGGTAAGGTAAGGTAAGGTTAGGTTAGGTTAGGTTAGGTTAGGTAAGGTTAGGTTAGGTAAGGTAAGGTTAGGTAAGGTAAGGTAAGGTAAGGTTAGGTTAGGTTAGGTAAGGTAAGGTAAGGTAAGGTAAGGTTAGGTTAGGTAAGGTAAGGTAAGGTAAGGTAAGGTAAGGTAAGGTAAGGTTAGGTTAGGTAAGGTAAGGTAAGGTAAGGTAAGGTAAGGTAAGGTTAGGTTAGGTTAGGTTAGGTAAGGTAAGGTAAGGTTAGGTTAGGTAAGGTAAGGTAAGGTAAGGTAAGGTAAGGTTAGGTTAGGTTAGGTAAGGTAAGGTAAGGTAAGGTAAGGTAAGGTTAGGTTAGGTAGGTAAGGTAAGGTAGGTAAGGTAAGGTAAGGTAAGGTTAGGTTAGGTTAGGTAAGGTAAGGTAAGGTAAGGTTAGGTAAGGTAAGGTAAGGTTAAGGTTAGGTAAGGTAAGGTAAGGTTAGGTTAGGTTAGGTAAGGTAAGGTAAGGTAAGGTTAGGTAAGGTAAGGTAAGGTTAGGTAAGGTAAGGTAAGGTAAGGTTAAGGTAAGGTAAGGTAAGGTAAGGTAAGGTAAGGTTAGGTTAGGTAAGGTAAGGTAAGGTAAGGTAGGTAGGTAAGGTAAGGTAAGGTAAGGTTAGGTAAGGTAAGGTAAGGTAAGGTAAGGTAAGTAAGGTAAGGTAAGGTAAGGTAAGGTTAGGTAGGTAAGGTAAGGTAAGGTAAGGTTAGGTAAGGTAAGGTAAGGTAAGGTAGGTA
>CAUDMG010003559.1:225000-310000 GCA_958450375.1 Homarus gammarus | reverse complement strand
TAATCACTCGGGTCACTGTTTGGGGTCATACTAATCACTCGTTTCACTGTTTGGGGTCATACTAATCACTCATTTCACTGTCTGGGGTCATACTAATCACTGGGGTCACTGTTTGGAGTCATATCAACATAAAATGGGAGAAAATTGTTAAAAAAAGTGTCATTAGCGCCAACAACTAGACAGACTCAGGTGCTGTGGCGCTAATGATGCTGTACAGGTGACCACTAAACACCTTTATGGGTTTTGGAACTACGAGCTATCACTGAATATTTAATGTGTGTGTGTGTGTGTGTGTGTGTATGTATGTATCATGTATGTGTGTGTGTGTGTGTATATATGTATGTATCTCTATATCTATCTATGTGTGTGTAAAACATAAACAAGAAAAAGTAGAAGAAAAATACTCAAATTCCCTAAAAAAAAAAATAAATACAATAAAAATAAAATTATAAAATGAAAAATAAATATTAAATAAACAAGAGACTAAAAATCAGGTAGAGAAATGTTTGCTAGGTAAGAAGAACTAAGGTGGGAGCAATTACTGTAAGAGGCGCCCCCCCCCCCCTCTCCCATGGTATCTCTGGTATATACTCCTACAGCTTTCTACCATAATATTCCCTGCCTCGAGTTGTTTTTTCCCTGACCTTGTGTGTTTTTTTTCGTGTTTTTTCCTGCTTCTAGTTGTTTTTCCCGTTTTTCCCATTACCGTTTTTTTTATTGCCTCAAGTTTTTTTCGATTTTCCAGTCTTAATTTTATTCGTTTTTACCTGCTTCTAGTTGTGTTTTTTCCCGACCCCGAGTTTATTTTTTCGTTTTTTTTTCCTGCCTCAATTTTTTTTCTCGATTTCCCAGCTTCCAGTTGTTTTTCCCTTGACCCTTTGATTTTTTCGTTTTTTCCCTGCCCAAAAAATTGGTTCTCGTTTTTTCCCTACCACCATCACCATAACAACCACACCATCACCATAACTACCACACCATCACCATAACTACTACCACCATCAACATAACTACCACCACCATCACCATAACTACCACCACCATCACCATAACTACCACCATCATCACTATAACTACCACCATCATCACCATAACTACCACCACCATCACCATAACTACCACCACCATCACCATAACTACCACCATCATCACTATAACTACCACCATCATCACCATAACTACCACCACCATCACCATAACTACCACCATCATCACTATAACTACCACCATCATCACCATAACTACCACCACCATCACCATAACTACCACCACCATCACCATAACTACCACCACCATCACCATAACTACCACCACCATCACCATAACTACCACCACCATCACCATAACTATCACCATCATCACTATAACTACCACCATCATCACCATAACTACCACCACCATCACCATATAAATGCCAAGAAGAAACAGAGGAGAAGAAATGCCAATTAAAATACTGAAGGAGACTTTTAATTAATGTTAAGTTGTTCATTAAGATCTATTTCTGTTTTTATCTTTAATTCACCTGACAATTATTTCTTTATACTTTTCTTGTTTATTCGTTTCTCTTTCTCTTTTTAATCTCGCATTTTTAACTCTCTCTCTCTCTCTATTCTCCGTCTATTTCAATCTATCTCCCTTTATCTCTTCCTTTGAACGTTGAGTCTAGTTAATAGTTTCCTCCTGTCATATATTTCAGCCGCTGCACAACACAAACTCCGACAATGGAAAAGTTTACTTCCGTTATTTTTACTCTATACATGACTACTGACCTGTCGGCAACACACACACACACACACACACACACACACACACACACACACACACACACACACACGAGGTCAACATTGTTTAGGTGTACAACTGAAGCTGAACCACAACAGTGCGTTTATAAACAGGTCTGTATGCGTGATGACGTCAGTGATACACGTACTTATATAATATAGTCAGGTATACACTGCCAGGTATACATTGTAACCAGATATGCACTGCCAGGTATACATTGTAACCAGATATGCACTGCCAGGTATACATTGCAACCAGATATGCACTGCCAGGTATACATTGCAACCAGATATGCACTGCCAGGTATACATTGTAACCAGATATGCACTGCCAGGTATACATTGCAACCAGATATGCACTGCCAGGTATACATTGTAACCAGATATGCACTGCCAGGTATACATTGTAATCAGAACAGTGAAAAGATGGACATTGTAGGAAGGTAAGAAGAAAGACAACAGTGAAACACAAGATATTATCGTATTTCTGAGACTGGCAAGATTCAAGAGCAACTCCTTGACATCAAACGAGCCAAAACACTTTATATCGTCAGCTCTGATGTTCCTATTCAACAAAAGAAACAACCTTTGTAGTCTGTAAACATTGTCAACATTTCTCCAACATTTCTACCAACATTTCTTCCTCGTATTACACATAATGATGGTGGAAGCGTGGATGTCAAGGTAAGCATAAAGGAACAGCTAAGAAGTGGTAGTGAAAGCAACAATATTCACATGATTGTCTAGTTAGCTTTTCGCTCGTCATGGACAACAAACCCGAGAGGAATGAAAACAAAATTATATTGCTTAAAAAAAGAAAAAAAAATAGCCTATACCAACAGAAACGAATATTGTAGCAACTTGACCACCGCCTCCCTATTTACAGTAGAATAACTTTACTTTAAAAACAGAAAGTAAGAAAGAAAGAAAGAAAGAAAGAAAGATTAAACGAATTTATACATCAGCGAAAATCAAATAACAAAAATATATCGTTCAATTACAAGATTTTTCAAACAATGATCCGAATATCGTAATCTGGCTGAGGACTGAGAAGGTTCAGGAGTCAGGGAGTGTTAGAGCTTCAGCGAACACAACACTACAAGCTCTGCAAATAGACTCAGAAGATGTAATATCCACTTAGGAATATGAAAGAGAGTCAACACAGAACTTGGTCTTACTTTTAACACCATGTTGTAAAAGTTGAATGTGTGTAGAGATCACATGAAGATTAGTCCCTCCAAGCATAGCTATTTCACCTGTTGAGTAAATGCCTTAACGCTACCTGGGATGGATTAGGTTAGGATGGTTTAGGTTAGGTTAGGTTAACAGTAGGATGGTTAATTTTAAGGTAAAACAAGCTGGGGGGCTAATGTTCAGGTGATCCATTAATAGACTGGTAGTAAGTGGATCTCCAGACCAGTCAGTCAACAGTTTCTGAGACTGATAGACCAATATGGCATCATAAAGTGGCTTCACTAATAGTCTAATATTGGTAACGAGAGATCGACAAGTGAGTTTGATGTGTGAGTGATTATTATGTCCACCGTCCTCACATCTGGCCACTGACGACCCACGGCGAGAGAGAGAGAGAGAGAGAGAGAGAGAGAGAGAGAGAGAGAGTCATCAGCTGCAGGTGTTGGATCAACACTCCTGGGTGAGAGGCCCGGCAGCTCCCGAGTTAAATATTTTTCCTCGTCGTCTCATTTATTTTTTCACCGGAGATAAATATTAGAACCTTTGTGATATATGATAAACCTTACACCTATTGCATATGTTTCCTGCTGGTTAGGTTAGGTTAGGTTAGGTCTCTTATCGCCAGTGTTTACTTGTCTCTTATCAGTAATAACTGAGGTGACTTCCTATCTTCGGATAACAAGAGTGACTCCACCACCTCTCCCCCACCAGGCACCTCAGGGCTTAAATGGTTCAGCAACTCTGTAAATTAGTCCAGGCAAGTTTGATCACTAATTGGACCAAAAAATCGCTGAAGCTGTTCGTCGTCCCAATTACGTGTGAGAAATTCTTTCTTAAATATTGTCATGAAAAATTATATTCAGAAATCTTTAAGTAGAGATTATTGATTTTAAAATGAAAATACCATTCTAATTATTAATATCATATACTGTATATTAACCTGTTGTGTTTTATAAGACATAGGAATATACTAACACATCATAATTAGAACTAGAATTTATAATAAAGGAGGAGATTTTAACAACAGTAAATTCGTATCACCAAAAGATTGACCACCTTAACTAATTTAATCCTAACCTAATATAACCTAAATAAACATAACCTAACCCAACCTGCCTTAACCTAACCTAACCCCCCAAGTAGCGTTAGGTTGGATAATTAATCTTCAGGTGAAATAAACTAGAGGAAGGAGTGTCTCATCAGGTGATCCACTCATTTCATTACAACACATAACCTTAACATGACCTCGAATGACCTTGGAAATAACCTGGAAAGACACTAGAAAATAATGACTCTTTTTTTATAAACTTTACCTTAAATGACCTCAAAACACCAGAGAAACACAAATTACCACCAGGTGTCACCATCCGAATAATTACCCAGGGATTATATAACATTTCCGCGAACTGTGAGGGGAAATTTTTTCTCCAACACCAGATTATCTACAGATGAACCAAAATTCCCCTAAACAAAGAGTAAAGAACCGAAATGTAAACACGAAGAAGAAACACGACCAGATTCAGACACGTTTCACTCACCCATAAATTACCTGCCACTAATTGTATCACGTTCACGATATGCAAATTTGGGGAGGTGGTGGGAGGTGGGGTTGGGTGGGGTGGAGTGGGGAGGGGTGGGGTGGTGGCAAGCTTCCCACTGCATTCGGCGAGGAGAGAAGAGAAGACAGACCGAATATGAATACCAATGTTTGTCCCCTCGCCCGCCCGCCTCCAGTTGCCGTGGCTCTGTGAAATGTCATAACTCTGGTGTCGTATCAAAGTTTGGCCAACCCATTTGACCATTGTATAATTACTGTGAGGAGTGATTTACATATTAACTAACTTCATCGTCAGTTTTGTTTCAGCTGGACTGTGCTGGATTGTCCTAGGTCCAACATTGCATATGTTTCGGGTTTTTTGCGAAATCGGTTATTTTGCAAAATTACCAGTATGCATGTCGGGAATTTTGAAAAATAGCCGATTTCGAAGAAAAAAAAGGAACATATACATGGACAGTACAGGAATACAAACAATACACATAGATAGGGCAGGTAAACAAACAATATAGATAGACAACATCGGGATTAATAGCTCATCAAATTATCACATCACTGGAGCTAAAATACACTGAGTTACACAATACAGTTCCTCAGAGTTATCCAGTCATGATAACGTCACGTGTGTGTGTGTGTGTGTGTGTGTGTTTAGCCAATACGAGTAAACACCAATCATACAAACATTCACTTAACCAACCTAACCATAACATAACAGACCCTCCTCCAACATACATATATACGCCAAGTCGCTTCATAAATCTTAAGAGTAATCAAGGAGGTGAGGAAAATCTGAAAGTTGCTAATTCTCACATGAGGAAACTTTGGCAACAGTTTGAGTAATTACAAAAGTTTCCCCCCCTAAGAGCGGGTTCCTTCTCCCCTACCGCTTTCCTCTCACCTCCTCTTCACTGTCTACCCCTTGAAACCTACTCCTTGAAACTTACTCCTTGAAACTTACTCCTTGAAATCTACCTCTTGAAACCTACCCCTTGAAACGTACTCCTTGAAACGTACTCCTTGAAACGTACTCCTTGAGACCTACTCCTTGAAATCTCCCCTTGAAACCTACCTACTGAAACCTACTCCTTGAAACTTACTCCTTGAAACTAACTCCTTGAAACCTACTCCTTGAAACCTTTGTCGAGTAATAACCTTTTATACTCAGGCTCCTTATCCAAATACTAATCTTTTCCTGTGTTTTCTCACTTAACTCATCGTCTTGAAAAGGTTAACTCATCGTCCTCAGGGGGTCAACACATTGTCCTCAAGGGGTCAAATACATCGTACCCAAGAGGTCAAACGATAAACTCACCTGTGGTATAAAAGGGAATAAAACAAGTTGAAAGAGTAAGCTTGTGACCCCGAGAACAACACAGCCTCTTGAGTGACAGGGATCTAGTGGCCAAGACATCAGAGAATCACAAGAACAGAGGAGAGAATCGAGAGTTTAAAATAACCTGTGGATAAATCTCCTACAGGGACGAGAGAGAGATGGTGTGAGGGCAGAGAAGGGGTGTTTGAGAAGGTTACCTGACCTCTGAGACGACGTTCAGGAATAAGTGTGTGAGTGTATCCAGAGTGCAGGTGAGTGTTTGTGAGTGAGTGTATCCAGAGTGCAGGTGAGTGTTTGTGAGTGAGTGTATCCAGAGTGCAGGTGAGTGAGTGTATCCAGAGTGCAGGTGAGTGTTTGTGAGTGTGAGTGTGTCCAGAGTGCAGGTGAGTGAGTGTATCCAGAGTGCAGGTGAGTGTTTGTGAGTGTGAGTGTATCCAGAGTGCAGGTGAGTGTTTGTGAGTGTATCCAGAGTGCAGGTGAGTGAGTGTATCCAGAGTGCAGGTGAGTGAGTGTATCCAGAGTGAAGATGAGTGTTTGTGAGTGAGTGTATCCAGAGTGAAAGTGAGTGTATCCAGAGTGCAGGTGAGTGTTTGTGAGTGTATCCAGAGTGCAGGTGAGTGTTTGTGAGTGTATCTAGAGTGAAAGTGAGTGTATCCAGAGTGCAGGTGAGTGTTTGTGAGTGTATCCAGAGTGCAGGTGAGTGTTTGAGAGTGAGTGTATCCAGAGTGAAGATGAGTGTTTGTGAGTGTGTGAGGTGACTGACTGACCGACTGGCTATACTAAAACTTCAACCCACACACCACAACACTACACTGAGCACATTGATGCAGTCTTGCTCGTCTTGTAAAGGGAATTCTCAAGAGATAAGCAAGCCCATGGGAATTAAACAAAAGAGTATTTTAGTAGCTGGGAGTGTCTGCCTCACCATCAATATTCTCTCTCATAAGGGGGGGGGGATATTTTGTCTCAGTTATTATCTCCTCTGATGTTATCTTTTACACAGCCACCAGCAGACGACACACCTGGGTACCTACACTATTACACTATTCTCTAACAGACACGATCATCCTGGCTGTGTTGGCTGTACTGTCTCAAGTAACATGCGACAGACATTATATAAAAGACCCGTTACTGAGCTCTTGTCCCTCACCCTCCCTCCTTATCCTCTCCCCCAAGGCTATGTGCTGTGTCGTCTGCATCCCCTTTAATATTTGGTTAGCAGGAATTATTAAAGTAGGTGTTGGGCGACCCCGGTAGACGAGGCGTCCCCTGGAGTACCACAAGCGGGCCATTGTTGAACCAAATGGGAGGCAACACACTGGTCCTGCCACCCAAAAAAAAAAAAGTAAAAACAAAAATAAAAAAGTAAAAACAAAATCCACAAAGCTCTTTAACGAATGATATAAAAAAAATGCTAGGTAAAAAAAAAAATATTATTCAAAAGACAGATGAAGAAATCGGATACAATATTTACACTGAGAGAAAAACAAAGAAAGTACAGAAAGTCGTTGGTTTGTTTACATGGAGATGACACGACGCAATACTACACTAACTGGCAACACTAAAACCTCTAAGACTGTATAAATGGTGAAATAAAAACTACAAAACAAATAAAATAAACCACATCGACCATACTGCTGTAAACCTAAACCTTATAAGCCTTAGACAAGTTAGTAGCCTTGGGATCTATTAATGTTCAGTACAGTTATGTAAAATGATAAATACAAAAGCCACAGTGAGAAGTTTTATCCCTCCTGTAGGTGTCTTGAGGGTGATTGTGTGGGGGAGAGACAACACCTTCAGGAGAGAGGTTTGGGGTGTGGTAAGAGCTGTTTACAAGACCTGGGTTATGGATGAGACGAGAGAGAGAGAGAGAGAGAGAGGAAAGCAGGGAAGGAGCAAAGGAGGGAAGGAGTAGAAGGAGAAAAAGATTTAAATTAAGGAAGGTAGAATATGATGATGTGTAAACTTGTGGCTTAATGGTGACTAATGTAGAGAAGGAGGAGGAAGAGGAGAAGAAAAAGGAGGACAAAGGAGGAGGAGGAGGAGGAGGAGGAGGAGGAGGAGGAGGAAGAAGACAATTCCAACTCACACAAAGAAGAACCTCACCACAACAAACACGACACTAATGGTTATATTTTTCCTCGCTATTGCCACGAGTAAGGATGAAAGAGATGATTACAGGTGAGGACAGGTGACAGCAGCATGACGGAACCCCCAGTAAGGTTATGTCAAAGAGCCAAGGAGGAGGTGTAGCTACAGTGCAAGTAATGCCTCACACCTCAACGCTTCACACCTCACCTCACGCCTCACCTCTCACACCTCACGCCACACCTCACGCTTCACACCTCACGCTTCACACCTCACGCTTCACACCACACCCCACGCCTCACCTCTCACACCTCGCGCCACGCCTCACGCTTCACACCTCACACCACCATGGATCTTGACTCTTACAATAACACTGCAGGAAGGGGATAACACGCCCCCAATTGTTTATATAATACTAAGATAACACCGGAAGCCTCACATGAACCCACCCCATCAGTGTCCTTGATCCTCTTACACGTCACAGCTTCAATATCTTTCATTTTTGTGTTTTATTTAAAGGGGGAAAATATGTCTCAGTTTTCACAGGGAAGAATTAGATTATATTTATTTTAAACTCAACTTTATCTTAAGTGTCAATAAATCTGTGTTATAATCGGTCTGTTTGATGGCTCTAATTATAAAAGTTTGTTATTTATTGTTTAATCGTTAATAATAATAATAATAATAATAATAATTAACGGTTTATTGAAAGAGCTTGGCAGCCAGAAGGCTGAAAATATACAGTTACATATTTGGGGAGTGGGTTACGAATTACAAATAATATACAAGTAACATAAGTGACACAAATAAGACATATAATAACTTAGATGGGGAAAAGCTCAAACTACAGTTCAATTCAACATAGTGACAGTGTTACAGTATTACAAGTTATTGATAATTTTTACAATGGTTGGGACTGGGCTGTTCTTATAGCGATCAGTTCGTGCACGTATGGGCTGGATGCGGTTGTGGTGTCGAACAGCAATTCTCGGACAAGGGACCTCGGGTGGTAGTAGGAGCCGGTGTCGGGGATGGTGTAGAAGCTTCTTACCAAATTTGCAGATGAGGTCGTGGTGATGGTCAGTGAGAGTCGAAAGGGTCAGTGTGTTGAGCGCTTCTTGATATGTGGAGTAGGAGGAGGAGAGAATAATCTTGCATGCCCTCTTTTGCACTTTTTCTAGGTGTTTACGTTGTGTGGCATTTAGGGAGGAAGACCAGGTGGGGGAGGCATAGGTGAGCTTGGGAAGTATGAATGTTGTGTAAACACTGAGGAGCTCGTGTGCAGGAACTCCGAGGGACTTGAGTCGGCGGAGGAGGTGGAGACGGAAACTGGAGGATTTGACAACTTCATTGACGTGTGGTTTCCAATTTAGTTTGTTGTCTATGGTGACGCCGAGGAGCTTCGTGGAATCTACGACCTGGAGTGTGTTCGGACCTAGAGTAATGGAAGGAGGTGGGACAATGTCGGAGGAGAGGTTGATGTGCATAACCATGGTCTTGGTATGGTTGATGGTGACATGGTTGTTGGTAGCCCAGTTTTGGAGACTGTTCAATAAATCCTGAAGGGCGGTATAGTTGGGAGCAGAATTGTTGACGCTGATCCCAATGGTGGAGTCGTCGACATATTTCCAGCGAGCAGGGGTTTCTCTTAGGGCATCATTGATGAGCATAAGGAAGCAGAGTGGTCCCATCTTGGTGCCTTGGGGGACGCCACAGGTGAGTGACTGAAAGGTGGAGACAGCCCCTCGGAAGCGTACAGCTTGGCGTCGGTCACTGAGGAAGTCTGTAAGCCATGGTATGAGGCTTCTTCGAAGCCCGAGGTCAATAGCTTTGTTGATGATTATATTGTGGTCGACTAGGTCGAACGCTTTAGTGAAATCAATGAAGGCGACAGCTACAGACGTTTTTCGTTTCTCGAGATGGCGGTATATGTAATCGAGAAAGCTGACAAGACAGTGAGTGGTGGAGGAAGTTTTCATGTTGCCAAATTGCTGAGGGTCTACGACTCCTGCAATATCAGCATAAGCCCAGTCGAACACAAAACTTTCACAGATTAGGCTGGGTATTGGGGTGATTGCAATAGGTCGTAGCTGATTTAAGGATTGTGGGCTGGTTGACTTGGGCACTGGTGATACATAAGAGGTCTTCCAGTCAGCTGGGCATCTGGCTTGACTGAGAGAAGCATTGATGATGGAGCAGAGGGGTTTAGCAAGCTCCGGGGAGAACTCCTTGAAGAGTTTCATTGGTAAGTCAATGGGGGTGGTAGAGCGTTTTAATTTTAGTTTGTCCAGGCGTTTTGCTACGTCAAATTCTTCTACTAAGTCAGTGGGAAGGGAGGCTGGTAGGTAAGCAGGGAGAGTGGTTGTGTCAAGCCGTGGGAGCGTCTGGCATATAGTAGCGAAATGGTTATTTGTTTGCTCAGCTGCGTCAACACTAGTGAGATGGCTAAGGAAGGGGAGGGGGTGTGTCTTATTGTTTAGTCCACAGAGTTCTTTAAGCTTACCATACCATTGACTGATGTTGGTCTGTTTCAGGTGTTGTAATTTGGTTGGGTAGTGGGACTTCTTTGCAGTGCGTATTTCGCGGATGACTCGGTTGCGAAGGGACCTGTAGCGGATGTGGTCATTGAGATGAAAGGCTCTGTCTCTCTGTTGCATAAGTCTTTTGATCCGAGGTGTGATCCAGGGCAAGTCAGCTGGGTGAGATCTGACGGACTTCTCGGGGAAGAAGTGGTGGTGAGCTTGCGTGGTGGTGTTGGTATAATTTATCCATTTGGTTTCCACGTCATCCACGCTAAGTACTTCAGTCCAGGGATGGTGAACTATCCACTGCCCGAAGAGGCGCACTGCAGAGTCAGTAATCGGCCTGTAGGTCTTGATGTAGGGTCTCTGTACTTGAGTGGGAGTGGCAGCTGGGGACCAGAGCACTGATAAGTGTGTGCTACACCCGATAGGAGGCATTGGTTGAGGTGGTTGGTACTGGTCCGCTAAGTCAGTTAAGATAAGGTCCAGGGTATTTTGACCGTGTGTGGGGAAGGTCACAACTTGTGATAGTGATAGCTGGTCCTGGATATCAGTGGTGTCAATTTCATTTAAATCCCCACATAATATTAACTTGGCACATGGGTACCTAACTCTGAGGTGGTCTGAGGTGGTGATGAGATGATTGATAAGAGTGTCTCTGGTGGGTGATCGAGGCGGATGGTATGCCACACAGATTATAATGGAAGCAGTGTTGCGTGGGTGGGCTCTTAGCACGACACGTACCCATAATGCTTCCACATCTGCTGGGACTTGAACATCCAGGCGTGACGGGCGTAGGTCATCTTGACAGAAGAGGGCAACGCCCCCTCCGCGTCTTTGTGAACGAAGGTGATGAAAGAGTTGATATCCCTCAATATGACACGTTTCAGGCACAATTTGCCAGGCCTCACATATGGCAACGACGCTCGCGGCGGTTGACCTGACTGTAGTTGCCAGCTCGTCGAACTTGTTAGCTAGGGAAGTGACGTTGGATAGCAGTAAAGACGGGAGATCATACCATATCCGTGGAACTTCAGTGTGGTGGTATGGTCTGTCAGGGGTGGGTTTCTCCGGTTTCCTAGTGGAGGTTACGGTTCTAATGGGCTTATGTGCATGACGGCCTTGTCTACGGCTCCGCGCGTGGAATAGGTTTAGTGACTTGAGTAGCGCGATAACACTGCCATCAGGATAACCGTTCCCACGCTTTAGATGGTACAGAGTGCGTCGGGAGTAAGTGATTGGTGGCCATCTGTTGAAATCTGTTGTGGGCGGACGGAAGTGTTTGTCACTGGCGGCACTTTGAGGGACACTGACACTGGTAGACATCTGTTAGTATTTGTCAGTCGTAAAGACCGTGGGTCTTTGTCCCTGGTGCTTGGGGTCGCCGACACAGTTTTCACGATATATGTAAACACCGCGGTGGTCCTTGTCACTGGCACTTTAAAGGGGACCGATAAAGTGCCCACTGTCTGACTTTTCCTTGGGGTGCACTATCGAGCACTGTATGGTAATCACTTATTGCACTGCTCCGTAATCAATCGTTCACTAATCACTAGAATGTTTTGCTGAATCGATCCTGGTGTAGTAAGGCTGGTAGGGCGTTGGGGTATAGCAGGGGGAGTGGCAGGGCCAAACAGACTCGGCCTGGCTGCTAAAACCGGGAGCGCCTTCGGGGCACGTCCTGTGTGTGTGTGTGTGTGTACAACTCTCCCACACTCCATCACAAACTAACGCACACACACTGACACACCACTTACCCCTCTCCCCCCTCAAGCTAGCTACTCCACCCCCCTCCCCCCTCAAGCTAGCTACCCCACCCTCCTCCCCCCCCCTCAAGCTAGCTACTCCACCCCCCTTCCCACTCCCCCCTCAAGCTAGCTACCCCACCCTCCTCCCCCCCCCCCTCAAGCTAGCTACCCCACCCTCCTTCCCACTCCCCATCATCAAGCTAAATCCACCTCCCTCCTCCTCCACCCCTGATCAACACCTTACTCCACCCTTGAAGTAGTCCCAACACACTCTCACAGAAGACCGGCTGACGAGGACGAGGTGGGGGGAGGACTCATACCCAAGTCTCGACAATTTGCCAACGTCTTCACAGCTCCCGGAAAGCGTTGCAGCACTTAGGGGTGATTATTGGCTTCAAAATCTTCAAAGAGGAAACTGTGTGAGTAATGGAAGAGGATGGGGTGGGGTGGGGTGGGGGGGTGGGGGGTGGGGTGGGGGGGGTGGAAGAGGGGGAAGGGGAGGGCGAGGGGGAGGTGGGAGAGGGAGGAGAGGAGGGAAGAGGATTAAATGATGTGATGTGAAAGATGTAAAGAGGGTTGGAAAGATCAGGAAATGTTAAAGAGATGAAGAGAAGGACGAGGAAAATTGAGAGAAAAGAAAAGGAGAAGTTTAGAAAATATGGAGTAAAAAAAAAACGGAAAATAGTCAGAAAATTTGAGAAAGAAAAAAATGGAAATAAATGAGAAACAGCAAAAATACAATAACCAGGAAATTTTAGAAAAGAAAAAAAGAAAATGATATATGAAAAAAGAGGAAAAATTACATAACCAGAAAAAGTAAAACTCAAAGACCCAATGAAAAGGGAACTGTAGAAATACGTAAAAAAAAAAATACAAAAAAACAGAAGACAGAACAACAACAAAGGATTATTTACACTAATTTACGTAGGTCCCGTTCAATCAGCTGTAAATGGGCACCTAACTTTACATTTGACAAAGTGAAGACAGTCGAGTACAGTGTCGAAAATAAATTACTCTACACTATGCTAACCCCCTCCCCCCCCCCCCCACTGCCCCTCAAACCTACAGGACCCCAACACTCAGCACCTCCTTGAAGAACTGTAGAAGGCAAGTAAGAATTAGCTTTCAATAACTCTTTGGCCTCAGGAGATTGTTGATATCCCTTACTAATAAACTAATCCACTAAGTGTCTTTCAGGCTTCTCACACTGTCGATTACTTGGGCAGTACAGAAAAAAAATTAATATACCTTTGGACGATATAAGCGACAAACGATTACATTACATATACTCCAAAAACAATTAAAAATTTCCAAGTTACGTAATCGACGAATGTTCACAATAACATCCAATAGCACCACAAGAATGTTTTTAATGTTGTAGGAAGTGGGATGTGGTCGACGGCGGGGGACTCATAAAAAGTCCTTGGAAGCCATTTTTGCGAATATCTTTTACGATACATAAGACTCCGGGAAATTGTCGGTCATAACTCAGCCACTCTGGAGGGGTTCTTAATGTAACTCAGCCACTCTGGAGGGGTTCTTAATGTAACTCAGCCACTCTGGAGGGGTTCTTAATGTAACTCAGCCACTCAGGAGGGGTTTTTAATGTAACTCAGCCACTCAGGAGGGGTTCTTAATGTAACTCAGCCACTCAGGAGGGGTTCTTAATGTACTCGGCTACTCTGGCTATTTACGAGACCATGCAGGTGGGAGGAACTATGGTATACACTGTAGCCTTAACACACAAGTGGAGTAAACAAGTGGTACTCCATGTAATTAACTCCTTAACTATGATGACTTAACCACCTGAGTATACTACCATCGTACTTATAAGACCCAAGGTATTGTACTTAATGCTGTATGTAAACGGTTAAGTCATCGTGTGTAAAGGGTTAAGTCATCGTGTGGAAAGGGTTAAGTCATCGTGTGTAAAGGGTTAAGTCATCGTGTGGAAAGGGTTAAGTCATCGTGTGCAAAGGGTTAAGTCATCGTGTGTAAAGGGTTAAGTCATCGTGTGTAAAGGGTTAAGTCATCGTGTGCAAAGGGTTAAGTCATCGTGTGGAAAGGGTTAAGTCATCGTGTGGAAAGGGTTAAGTCATCGTGTGGAAAGGGTTAAGTCATAGTGTGTAAAGGGTTAAGTCATAGTGTGTAAAGGGTTAAGTCATCGTGTGTAAAGGGTTAAGTCATCGTGTGTAAAGGGTTAAGTCATCGTGTGTAAAGGGTTAAGTCATCGTGTGGAAAGGGTTACTCATCGTGTGTAAGGAGTTAAGTCATCGTATTCAAAGGGTTAGGTTAAGTTATCGTTTGAGAGGGTTAAATAATCGTATTCAGAGTTAAATCATTATAGTGAAGTGGGTTATGATCGTACTCATGGGGTTAAATTATTGTACTCAAAGGGTTTTCACCGTACTCAAGGGATTACGATATCATAATGAAAGGATTAACTCATTATATTCTCTGGGTCATCAACGCACTGAAGGAATTAACAAAATATAATTAAAAATCTATAATTACTTTTCTTAACGTCGGTAAAAGTTTAGAGTTAACCCATCATTCCAAACTACGAATCAGGAATTAAAACACACACACACTAACAGAACCATATCCATTACGATTCACACACACACACACACACACACACACACACACACACACACACACACCTCTGAAGCTTCCCTCTCCTGCCAACAGATGTCACCCCGAGACTCTCAACTGGATGGGGTCGAGTGGATAAAAAAAATCTTGATTCCATAACATCAGGGGAAGAGTTCTTGCGGTATCAGGGGAGAGTTCTTGAGGCATCAGGGGAAGAGTTCTTGAGGCATCAGGGGAAGAGTTCTTGAGGCATCAGGGGAAGAGTTCTTGAGGCATCAGGGGAAGAGTTCTTGAGGCATCAGGGGAGAGTTCTTGCGGAATTTGGGGAGAGTTCTTGAGGCATCAGGGGAGAGTTCTTGCGGCATCAGGGGAGAGACCTTGCGACATCAGGCTGAAGGAGGTGATAAGTGGGGGTCGGATGGGGAAAAATCTTGAGAGACTTAGAGCATCAGACAGAGAGCGGAGGCAATAAGTTAGGCAGGACGGGGCGCTCTCCAGGGACCTCTCGCCTTTTATACCAAGCGGCAGCGGCGGCTCCTGATAAGTGGCTATTTAATTCCTTCCAGACAGAATTATGGCGTGTTGGAGCTACTGTCGTCATGTGCTGAAGGAGGAAGGTAATGGTGGTGGTGCTGCTGGAGAAGGGACTGGTGGTGATGGAGGAGGGAAGATAGACTGATGGTGGTGATGGAGGAGGGAGGAGGAGACGCTGTTACTACTGTGTTCCGTTACGTTACATTACTTGCCGTTTCCAACATTAAACGTTATACAATATTTAGAACTTTTAATGAGAAAAGATACGAGGAGCAGCACAGGAATAAAAGTTAATGATAAATTAGTATCAAATATTCAGGTATGTAAAGAATACTCCTCCAGCGGGGTGTTTACCTGGCGTGGGGTAGGGGTTGGCAGGTGGAAGGTGGGTTGGGAGGTGGGGGGAGGTGGGGGGGAGGGGGTTGGGAGGTGGGGGAGGGGGTTGGGAGGTGGGGGGAGAGGTGGGTGGTGGGGGAGGGGGAGTTATAGAGAGCACGTTCCCCTCCTTTCCCCTAAGCTGACGTCGCCACAAAGATATTAATCAAATCTTATGAGCTAACGTTATGAAAGGGTCATTAATATCACTGCCAGATGTACGGACACTCTGAATCAACCTACAAGTCAGGTCAGGTTATGTCAGGTTAGATTAGGTTAGTATAGATTAAAATGATAGACTAATTGGTTGGTAGGTTCACAGACAAAAATACAGACGGACAGTGAAAGATACAGACACAGGTACACCCATCAATGTGAGGAGAGAGAGAGAGCAGAAGGAAGGTAGGGAAGGTTACTACCCCTCCCTCCCTCCACCTCGCCATTACACTATTAAGTAGGAGTGTCACACAGTCCATGGAGGCATCGTGATCATTAACACTTTTAATCCAATTAATAACGATTTTAACATCACCTTATAATACCTCTTCACTGCCCCCACCCACGCTGTGTTTGGTCAGCCCCAACTGCTCCTTACTGACAGAACTGATGGATATTTTACGCATATGAGAGATGTTTTAAGTTCAGTGTATGATTATATTGGGGTATAAATTCCTCTAGTAAATACGGCATTATGTCTCGTGTTCTTTATGTACAATTTTAATTAAACTTTATTTAATTTTTTTTTAATAAAGATGCAAATACATGCATTAATCGCCCTCTTCGTCTCTACAATAAATAATCAAAAGTTCATTCTCTGTTCTAGACATTCACAAAATATCAAGTTAATTTAGCTCGACAAAGAATATATATATTATCCCTCTCAGAAAATGAAGGCATATCTTAAGTCTTATTCCTTATCAGGTTCACAGGTCAAGAAATTCCTTGTTGGCAGGCGAGATCAAAGAGCCAATCAGAGTCTCGGAAGTAAAAGACTGATCGCTAATTGGAGAATCAACCAGCCAATTATCTGTCTCCTCAGGGCCAGATAAGGCGAGAAAATAACACCTGTTAACCCCTTGAGTACGACGACTTAACCCCTTGAGTACGACGACTTAACCCCTTGAGTACGACGACTTAACCCCTTGAGTACGACGACTTAACCCCTTGAGTGCGACGACTTAACCCATTGAGTACGACGACTTAACCCCTTGAGTACGACGACTTAACCCCTTGAGTACGACAACTTAACCCCTGGAATGTTATTGTTATCTACTGCTGGGATGTGGTCAAGGTGTTCCAGGTGTATTAGACTAATTTATATACGAAACAACGCTTTATGTGTCGTGTAGAACTAAAACTCATCTTCCTAAAGAGATATACTGTATCTAGCTATTGATGATAGGTGTGGTAAAATAGTGAGCTGCAGCGGTAAAGGACGACTGGTACTGTAGTTATGTTTGTTCTCGGTGGAATTTAAGGCGGTGATATTTGTAGGACTTAAAAAGATCCCCGGATGATCTCACGTCAATGTAAACTTGATTTAAAAAGTTATATATTAAATGTGGACAAGCTTTTATTTATTAATTCAATTTTCTTTTAATTTAATTTTAAATTTTCAGGTTTTCTTCAAACTGTGTAGCAATTTTGGATCCAATATGGCGCAGGCAATCAACTCCCCCCCGCCCCCCAGGGAAAAATTGGTTTCTGGGAAAATTTTCACACAACAATATTAATCTTGTTACTCTGCGAAATTTGACAAAAGAATTTCAAAGGGTTTATATATATATATATATATATATATAGCCTTGTCAAGTATTACTCCTTCATCTGTACTCACCCCCCAAGATGTGAATTACACGAAAGCACTTGGGAACTTCGTGTTTTCTTGTTTCCTTGTGGTCATTTGCACATATATATATATATATATATATATATATATATATATATATATATATATATATATATATATATATATATATATATATATATGTGTGTGTCTGTGTGTGTGTGTGTGTGTGTCTGTGTGTGTGTGTGTGTTGTGTGTGTCTGTGTGTTGTGTGTGTCTGTGTGTTGTGTGTCTGTGTGTGTGTGTGTGTGTGGTTTTTTACACCATCACTGTTATCACTGCAAACTTACATCAGCTTAATAAGCGGCTGTGATAGACTGAAACTTAAACTCCTCAGGCACTTCAAAAAAGGTAAGTCACTCGCTTACGTGCAGGAAAATATATAAATCCCCAGAATGAGTTAAGTTAGCAACAATTTACTGTGCTTATTGCAGCAAATTCACCCCACAACTTTGGGAGCTCCATTCAGTCTAAAAGAATTTTTTTAACTTGGCTGACGTATCGTTTACCGTTCAGAGCCAAGACGACCTCAGGCTACACTTAACTATTTGTTTATATCCAGGAGGGTTATGTTGGTAAATTTTCTGTCATGATTTGTTCAGCTAATTTAACGTAACGTAGTGTTTACAACATAATGTCAGGTCAACTTCCACGAATACAAAAGTTTTCATCATCCACCTTTACTCTGACTGCCTTCCACTTTCTATATGCCATTCTTTTGTTATTCACTCTACGCACGTCACTGACTTTCTTCCAATTTATACACGGAATTCATTTGTTCTTTACTCGACATCCATTACTCTTGTTCTCTTCCCTCTCCCCGATGTCACTCACAAATCTTCCCCCGTCACCACTGCCTGCCTTTATAGTGTCAGCTAATTACAATGAAGCATCACTAAACTATCTATGCCTGGTAAGGAAAGGTCCCCGAGATAAGTAAAGCTCAGTGGTTTATAGAGGTGAAAATACTGTACGCATCGTGAGGAACAAGAGAAGTAAAATAATAATAAAATAAAACAAAAATAGATAAAAACCGCCTCTAGTGAAAACGCATCATTTAGAAAAAAAATCAAATTAAGGTGGTGCTCCTTAAACGGGACATTAATGAGCTACATTCTGCCTCATTAACGTCTTAAAGTCTCTGAACCAGTGACATTTCCAATTAGGGAATATCCTAGGTGTTAGGAACTGGGTGGTTGCCGAGCACAATGGCCCGAGAACTTCAGGTCGTTGTCAACATGCACACCCAGGAGGCCCTTTTCACACAAGACTATTTTGTGCCCTTAATCACCACACACTGCATACTGTCATAAAGAAAGTCTTCAGTTCACACCAGGATGTACCCCCGAATTCTATGCCCATTCATATTTAATTTTCTGCTTTACATGAGGTACGCGAAGTCCACACAGCCACCACACTCCTGGATCCGTGTCTACACGTCCAACATCTTAATGCTTAAGCAATTACGTCAAGCAGGAGCGTCCGACAATAAAGCGGCGCTGCCATTCAACCACGAGGCTGTTCCGTGGAAGGTCCATGATGACAGCTCGTATTACACTCCCCAGCACTACTGCTGCTCACACTCACCGACCTGTAGTTGTTCGTGCAGTGTTGATCGCCCTTGCTTGTTACCGAAGGATAATTTCCATGTCTGCATGATGGTTCATATAATATTGTGATGTAAATGTTATGTAAGTTAATACTGTGTGTATATTGCTAATTTAATGTTTTATTTACATATATACGATACGACCGAAGGTAATGTCTGCCGGCAGGTTCAATATGCTACCTTCATGTCATACTGACGGCATAACATTGGCCAGTTCCTGTGTATCACAGTTACATACCGCCTATACTCGTAGCAAGGTAAACATGATATCTACAGATATATCGTACTAGTTAAATATGAGGAAAAACAGGAAAGTGGGAAGGATGGGTGACTGGTGTAAATCCCTGGAACCATAAATGACACCGAAATGACCTTACGCAATCACACTTAAAAGGGAATTTTACTTCTTTTTATAAATTATGAAGCAGCTTTTGGGTATGTTTAAAATTTGCACAGACAATATAGAAACAATAACTCCCCATAGGAGCATCCACTAAAACATTATAGTTAGTCATAACTTCGTTTTCTGTCATCAGTAAAGTAATGGTTTTCTATGATAACCAAGACTCACTTACTATGAATAGAGAAATGACCAGCAACTCTTTAATTTGTTTGTTGGTCCCGGTCTTCCTGCACTGTGATGTCATTCCCACCCAAAGCTCTCTTCTTTCCTCAACTGTTAACTGGCTGAAAAAAGAAACTGAATATTAATTACACTAACTAGAACATCCAAATAACAAAACACGGCAATTAACGGTTATTACTCCCACACAAATGCAGTTAGGGAAGACCTTTTTTTTAAGACAATTAACCTAAAAGAAAAAATATTTGAAATTTACAGTTATTCAAGAGAGTGAACCTAACCTAACCGAACCCACCCGGGATAACACGCTTCTCACATGAGACCCGAGCCAGTGATTTGTACCTGAGAGGTACCCATCTTCATCAACTGACCATCATATCTTAGAGCGGACCAGTCAGATACTTTCTCGCATCACCAATTTATGCATCTTCGAAAGTCGTGACCCCTCGACGTATGGTGGTGTGGGGGTAGGGGAGGGGGTGGACAGACCAGTGAACCCTACACGTGTCGCTTGTTGACCCCGTCTACTAAAACCAGTTTGAAATCTCAACTCTCACTAACTCTCTACTTTCTGTTTCCTCCTATTACGAGAGAGAGAGAGAGCGTGCGTGTGTGTGTGTGTGGTGAAGTTAGTAAGTGTTGTTGCGTTGGCCGACGGGGGTAGAAAGTGGTTCAAGTTCACACACACACACACACCTCTCTCTCTCTCTCTCTCTCTACCAAGATTGGAGTTAGCTAAAGATTTTCTTTTTTTTCAGATATTAAGACTTACCTAAGGTGTGTTTTGATAAATGAATAAAAATATGTAAAAAAAATCACTTTAATCCTTATCAATAAATTATAATTGGTCAATACATTCTACCATGACCAACGGACTTCTCAATAAAGTAACGGATACAGTAAACCCTCTCAATAACGGACTTCACAATAAGTAACGGATACAGTAAACCCTCTCAATAACGGACTTCACAATAAAGTAATGGGTACACTAAACCCTCTCAATAACGCACTTCACAATAAAGTAACGGATACAGTAAACCGTCTCAATAACGGACTTTACAATAAAGTAATGGGTACACTAAACCTTCTCAATAACGGACTTCTCAATAATCATAGATACAGTAAACCCTTTCAATAACGGACTTCTCCATAAAGTAATGGATACAGTAAACCCTCTCATTACTGGATATTCTCATTAACAGAATCCTCCCTGTGTCGACAGGGCTTGCAAGAATTAGTCCGGTATTGGGAGGGTTTACTATGTCGGTATCAGTGTTACAGATGTAAACTATATCTCGTGTTGTTTAATAAATGAACAGGTAAGAGCAGATTACAGTTACCTTGCCTTACCGTAAACAATATACAGTATACCGGTACTGTATATATATGTGAGTGTTAAGAAAAGGTTAAAGTTTCCACATTCTCTACACGACAAAAAAATAATAATCTAAAAAGACATCAATATTTATTCAGTGATCATCATGCAGGTGATAACATTCAGTATCAACAGTAATATGTACTGACATAAATACAATGTATGGCACAATAAAAATGGCACTACAAAAATAATAACAAAACTGGCTAAGGTAACAGTGTGACAGTGATACCAGTAACAGTAACAATGTTTAGTGTGTACAGGAATTTGAGGGTCCCGATGATGGCTAGTACGGGCCTGGGGTGATGAACAACACTGGCTACGAATTAACACATAATCAGGGACTGGTTAGGTTAAGGATGATGCAGAACTGACCACCATAGAGAGTTTAGACAACAGTGGCATTCTTTGACGACCAGGGAGGGGCAGGGTTTTATGTGCTGGTTACAGCGCTTTGCTCCAGTTGGGAGGCAGGAGGAGCGTCAGTGAAGAAGGAATAGGGACACGCCTGGTGGTACTGGAGGCACCTTCCCTCAGTCTGGCCTCGCTGTTCCGCCTCAGTGTACTCCTGGAGGCGCCTCGCTGCCTGGGGCGACCTGCTGGGACTGTGGACAACAACACTCAGTCTTACTGCCTTCACACCCACCACTACACCTTTAGCAGTCACTATACTGTATATGGAAGTACATAAAATCTTTCAAACTTGTTTCACTCTTACCGTCTCCCTCAACTTACTTAACCCCCAGTTACTCCAAGCTGAGGTTTAGCTCTACTGAACGCTCACCTGAGGAATAACTCGAAAACTTCACCAAAGAAGCCGTAGTTCTGGAGTTCGATCTCATACATCTCACAGATGGCACGCAGGAGGCACGCCTTGCCGTCCATACCCACTGACTGTAAGGTGTCCTCCACCACCTTGTACAGCACCTCCCTGGGACACAGTGCACGGGTAGTTAATGTACTGCATATTGTCTCTATATGATGGTACACTAACATGACCAAGTTATGACACAAAACATAATATAATGTACTGTACTATACTGCGTCTACAGTATGCGTGCCTCACTATCCTCTTCTATATCAACAGTATCTCGTATATAGACGCCGTAATCGCTTCGCCTTTACCCTCCTCCTATCCCTTCCAAATCTTTCCTCTGTCTCCACATGTTCCCTCTATCTTATTCCCTATTATAACCTCGTCATCTTCCTTCACCACGTATAGTACCTGTCACCACCAGCCAGGTCACCGCGCTTCGGGGCTTCGCGTTTCGTCCTCAGAAGGCCCCAGGTGTTGTCCACGGAGGTCATGCCCAGGTCATCAAAGGCAACTGTAACATCAACAGAAGGTGAGAAACTCGCCAAATACCCTAATGATACACACCTGAGTTACTCTCTCTCCTTGACACTTATCATACACAAGTCACAGTGACTTACTAATATTGTTTTTGTCTTATTCTCACTGCTACAAAACTTTCCAATAATAACGGTAGATACTCTGATAATCTTTCTCACCTGCGAAGGGAAAAGGGGCGAAGTATATACTCACTCCTGAAGGGGTAAGAGATGGTGACCGATGACCCGTAGCCGATGGGGAGATCACGGCCCATCGGGAGGCTGAGAGTGGGTGTGAGGACCAACAGGCTTGATGGCGGCATCTTCAGCCGTTTTTGAGGCGTCAGGTAGAGAAAGCCTTGCTGATAGCCGCCGGTGGTGCTGTGGGGGCGAAGCCTTTGTTTACATTCTAATGCTCAGAACATTAATTTATTCCTTTATAACAAACTTAAGTTTTCTGTTGGTGTGGTATGTTTTATTGATGGATGCTGTGTGTTGTGGTGGAGTTCATTAAGGTGTAACACTGGCTTATGGTTGTTGTTCTTTAGTGTTACCAGGACGTAACACTTACTTGGTGCTTGGTAGAGTGTTGGAGAGGTTCACCATCGTCATCACCAGCAGCACCATGGTCACCAAGCAGCTGCGGAAACTCGTCATCTTGGTGAGGAGTAAATAATGTTTTGTTTAAATGACAATTTTTTGGATAACTTTATTGTCAGGTCGTATACTGAGGGAGGCAATTACTTATAATTTCTACACAGACAGTGAAATGTTTCTGACTCGTGATGAAGGTCAGCGACTTAATATATAATATACGACTATATCTTCATTAATAATACAGTATACATGTTTGGTATATGTTTTCTTATATATAGTGATAATGGTGGCTGACTGTTGGGCTACAAGAGAGAAAGGTTGAGTACCCCGCCACAGGTCAGTGTAAACAGTGTGCTTGAGAGGTGGTGGTGGTGTTCACGTCTGTTGGAGAGTCAATGGTTGACTGCAGCTCTCGCCCGCCTTATATACCCCGACCTTACCTGCCCTCCCGCATCACCCAACCTTTAAAGCCACCCACACACACACACACACACACACACACACACACGTACGAACGAAAAATTTCAAATTTCACATAGAAAGCCTCAACTTTCTTTTCAACCCGTATGATTCATCCTATGTAGGTCAGTAAAACAATCAAATTTTCCATCTTATTTATCTCCAGGATTTACAAAGCCATAGCTCGTCCCCTCCCAGTGTCACACAGTAATATGCACGTAACAATGGTTTTAAATTAGACAAATTTAGATTTAGGCGCGAGGTAGGTAAACACTGGTTTGAAAAGAGAGTAGTAGACGAGTGGAACAAGTTACCAAACAGCATCATTAGCTTGAATACGCTGGATAGCTTCAAACATAGGTTGGATGGATTTATGAGCGATAAGAGTTGCGTGTAAATGGGACTGCCCAGTATGGGCCAATAGGCCCGCTGCAGTTTCCTCTATTCTTATGTATGTCTGTGAGTATGTCTGTATGTGTATATGTCTGTATGTGTATGTCTGTATGTGTGTGCGTGTGTATGTATGTATGTGCGTGTGTGTATGTATGTCTGTGCGTGTGTCTGTGTGTGTGTATGTATCGACCAGAGTTAACGTGAAATGATTTTGGGAAGACATGATCAAGGTGAAAGCTTTACCTTCTTGATTAATTACCTCAAAAAACTTATTTCCATATACCAGTTCAACATGTACTGTATATAGACAATGTAGGTATACATACACTATATAGGTATTACGTCATGGTCAGTTGTCAGTAGAAACACAAATGCGGCCAGTATAAAGTGGTTCCGTCCACACATGGTCTCCACTGTCATATGTTATCCTGTCATGTTTTTTAAGATGAAATTAATGTCTGTTTTTTAATAAATTTGTCTTACAATTTACTCAGAAGAATCACATGAAGATTAGTCCCCCTTGAATACTTCACCTCTTGATTTAAATACCCTAATACTACCTGGGCAGGGCAGGGCAGGGCAGGGCAGGGCAGGGCTGGGTAAGCATTAAGGATGTTGAATCATCAGGTGAAATAAATTGGGGTGCTTAATCTTGAGGCGATTCGTATAGAGTAAAAACTGATCTGAATCTGAAAATCTTAGCGTTTATCCATCTCAGGTGTGTTGTGAGAGCAGATCTTGATAGTACCTGGAAGGAGAGAAAGCCGAGAAAGCCAGCGAGAATCTGACTGGCGACAAGTTTATGGACTTTACTTGATTTGTCTCTCCGATCACCTGATAATTAACCACATAACCTAACCTGACCTAACCTATCCAAATGCTATCTTAACCTAACCTGCCCTATCCTATTATGGCTTAACCTAACCGAACCTGACCAATCTTAATACTAACTTAACCTATCCTATCCTAATGCTAACCTAACCTAACCTGACCTATCCTAATGCCAACTTAATCTAACTTGACCTATCATATCCTAATGCTAACCTAACCTAACCTATCCTATCATAATGCTAACTTAACTTAACCTAACCTTAACCCAACCTGACCTATCCTAAAGCTAATATAACCTAATGCTAACTTAACCTCTTTTTCTTATTGGTTCCAAAAGTGATCGATAATAACGTGAAAGAGATAAAGTGACGTATGAATCATGTATTAAGTTGTTGTGGTTGAGGAGCTGTGGTAAAGTTTTCCTAGTGTGTGATAAGCTATTGACCCCCCGTCGGCGCCTAGGACTGCGTCGTTATCGGTTCCACTATAGAGGTTCAGGTAGCTTCCATTATCTCAAGGGAAGAAAAAAAAACAGTAGCGAGACCGTAACAGCGCCTGGATAGCAACACAACCACCTATGCAGGCTGTAAACCAGAGGTGACGTGACGGGCGAACGATACCCCCTCCCTCCCTCCCTGCCCCCCCCCCCCCCCCCAGTTCCTACAGCCACACCCTCCAAACAAGACATTTCGCCAAAACCAACCTTTTTCTTTTCCATTTATTAGGAGGGTTCCTTCCTTATCAACTATACTAGTTTAACCTTATACAGGGTGGCGCATAAGTCGCTTCACCGAGAACATTCCTATTGTTGTGGTGTTCTCGGTAAAGCGACTTATGCGCCACCCTGTATCGCTATAGATAAAGTTTTCCTAAGACATGCAACAATGCGAAACATTACGAGGGTCACTTTAGTGCGTTGGTTCGTGGTATTACTTTCATCGGTAGTGCCCTGACACACCTGGGCTGAGGCAGGTAGGTAGGCGTCCTTCATCCTGACGATGGTGCTGTCAAATAGAATGTTTACGTTCCATGAGACGACCGTCCTCCACCAGCACTTTCCTCTTCTCTTCCTTGCCACTTCAGTCTTCAATATCTTTCTACTTTAGTCACGTTTCCTTGTCCAACATATTTTCCTCGTTGCTCTGTATTTCATATTTTCTCGCTAACACATTCTCCATTTACATTATCATTAAAGAGTAACAAACACATATATTAAAATCCTTATACAAAAGATCTGTACAACACGGACACATGTCATAGAAAATATAAGTACATATACAGAGATCACTGTAAGGGAAGTGTGACGTTATCATGAGGATAACTGTACATATATACTCCTTAACCTTGTCACATACACACACTAATGAGGACCAACTGCTACAGGACCACTGTGGGACAGGGACTGCTCTCAGGGAAACATGGATATATTGACAGGAGAATTTCATAAAATTTGCAATAAAACAATGTTAAAGGATGAAGGTGACACTTTATAGCTACATATGTATAAACTACGTGATTCACATTAACAACAATATTGAACCGTATATGAACGTATATAAACAAATACTGCACACACTTTGTATTGTATAAAATCTCTGCATGAGTCTTATACAGTTGTTCATCATCATCAGGAAGCCGCAACAGTCTGGTGTAGTTATCACTCGCTCAATACATTATAAAAGTGTTCATCTCAATAGATTTATAATATCTGACCTACATTGGAGTCCATGTGTCTGACGAATCTAACTTTCTTTATGGCACTGTGTGTGTATTCGTGTGTATACGCACACTATGTACGTCCCTAAAACGTGTTGGGTGATGCGGGAGGGCAGGTAAGGTCGGGGTATATAAGGCGGGCGAGAGCTGCAGTCAACCATTCACTCTCCAACAGACGTGAACACCACCACCACCTCTCAAGCACACTGTTTACACTGACCTGTGGCGGGGTACTCAACCTTTCTCTCTTGTAGCCCAACAGTCAGCCACCATTATCACTATATATAAGAAAACATATACCAAACATGTATACTGTATTATTAATGAAGATATAGTCGTATATTATATATTAAGTCGCTGACCTTCATCACGAGTCAGAAACATTTCACTGTCTGTGTAGAAATTATAAGTAATTGCCTCCCTCAGTATACGACCTGACAATAAAGTTATCCAAAAAATTGTCATTTAAACAAAACATTATTTACTCCTCACCAAGATGACGAGTTTCCGCAGCTGCTTGGTGACCGTGGTGCTGCTGGTGATGACGATGGTGAACCTCTCCAACACTCTACCAAGCACCAAGTAAGTGTTACGTCCTGGTAACACTAAAGAACAACAACCATAAGCCAGTGTTACACCTTAATGAACTCCACCACAACACACAGCATCCATCAATAAAACATACCACACCAACAGAAAACTTAAGTTTGTTATAAAGGAATAAATTAATGTTCTGAGCATTAGAATGTAAACAAAGGCTTCGCCCCCACAGCACCACCGGCGGCTATCAGCAAGGCTTTCTCTACCTGACGCCTCAAAAACGGCTGAAGATGCCGCCATCAAGCCTGTTGGTCCTCACACCCACTCTCAGCCTCCCGATGGGCCGTGATCTCCCCATCGGCTACGGGTCATCGGTCACCATCTCTTACCCCTTCAGGAGTGAGTATATACTTCGCCCCTTTTCCCTTCGCAGGTGAGAAAGATTATCAGAGTATCTACCGTTATTCTTGGAAAGTTTTGTAGCAGTGAGAATAAGACAAAAACAATATTAGTAAGTCACTTTGACTTGTGTATGATAAGTGTCAAGGAGAGAGAGTAACTCAGGTGTGTATCATTAGGGTATTTGGCGAGTTTCTCACCTTCTGTTGATGTTACAGTTGCCTTTGATGACATGGGCATGACCTCCGTGGACAACACCTGGGGCCTTCTGAGGACGAAACGCGAAGCCCCGAAGCGCGGTGACCTGGCTGGTGGTGACAGGTACTATACGTGGTGAAGGAAGATGACGAGGTTATAATAGGGAATTAGATAGAGGGAACATGTGGAGACAGAGGAAAGATTTGGAAGGGATAGGAGGAGGGTAAAGGCGAAGCGATTACGGCGTCTATATACGAGATACTGTTGATATAGAAGAGGATAGTGAGGCACGCATACTGTAGACGCAGTATAGTACAGTACATTATATTATGTTTTGTGTCATAACTTGGTCATGTTAGTGTACCATCATATAGAGACAATATGCAGTACATTAACTACCCGTGCACTGTGTCCCAGGGAGGTGCTGTACAAGGTGGTGGAGGACACCTTACAGTCAGTGGGTATGGACGGCAAGGCGTGCCTCCTGCGTGCCATCTGTGAGATGTATGAGATCGAACTCCAGAACTACGGCTTCTTTGGTGAAGTTTTCGAGTTATTCCTCAGGTGAGCGTTCAGTAGAGCTAAACCTCAGCTTGGAGTAACTGGGGGTTAAGTAAGTTGAGGGAGACGGTAAGAGTGAAACAAGTTTGAAAGATTTTATGTACTTCCATATACAGTATAGTGACTGCTAAAGGTGTAGTGGTGGGTGTGAAGGCAGTAAGACTGAGTGTTGTTGTCCACAGCCCCAGCAGGTCGCCCCAGGCAGCGAGGCGCCTCCAGGAGTACACTGAGGCGGAACAGCGAGGCCAGACTGAGGGGAGATGCCTCCAGTACCACCAGGCGTGTCCATATTCCTTCTTCACTGACGCTCCTCCTGCCTCCCAACAGGAGCAAAGCGCTGTAACCAGCACGTAAGACCCTGCCTCTCCCTGGAGCCGTGAGCAGGATTGACTAGCTCCGAGCCTCTCGTCCGGTTAAGGAGCAAATGACACACAAACCGTTCCTGGACAGTCGACTGACCCTCGATCAATGCCTAATATATGAAACATTTGCGTCTACTTGCTGGTCAAGATAAAAGTCAATATCTTCGTTAATATTGTTATTGAAGTGTTATAATTATTTATTGAGTCAATTACTGTGTCTTTTTGTATTGTCTAACTGTGGGTGACCTCTGACGCTGCAGTGATCATCCACGTGTCTTCCTCGGTGGAGAAAAACATTCAATAAACAAACATTTTCCACGGGTTATTTTCTATACACGTGACCTTATTATTGCCATAAAAATGCCACGAAACATATTTTTACAGTTTTACTTTATTTGTAGATGATAATAATGATATAAATAAGACCAAATCAGAGGAACTTAGAAACTTTACAACAAAACATATGTCGTCACTAGCCACAACACCACAATGGGAGGGAGCTTTACCCATGTGTCGTGTCCACAGACCATGGCTGTGATTATAAGAAAACATTTTTTAAGTTAAAATTCTGTGAGTTTTCGAATGTCAAGCAATATCATTAGATCTACAAAAGATATTCACCTAAGAGCAATGTTTTAACACTTAAAATTTAATAAAAATAAAAGTACTTAAGTTCCGAGAAGTAATGTCAGTTAACTGCTAACCTTACATAAATAACAGCTGCATTTAGTGTGTGTGTAGCAGCGGCCACAAGTGGATAAAAACCATTAGGTAAAGCTCGTCGGTAGAGGCAATTCCCTTTGGGGTAAATAAGTGAACGTAAGTAAGCGTAAGCGGACGTAAGGGAGCGCATGACATCCATCAGCCATCATTGATTGTCCTACAGCCACGGTGAGCACACGTGTCTTTGGTTACTGCCCGACTACGGTACACTAGTGACTGTTCCTTCCAACTGTGTATAACTGAACAAAAAAATATATATATGTATATGGAAGAAAATGAAAGGCCAAATAGTACACAGTATGGTGGTGGTGGTGTTAGTGCTCACCACCCAGACACTAACCACGGCGGAGTCCTCAACTGACACCCAAGCCAGACTCATCGCTGATTTTATCCAGTTCTACAACATCAAGCATGTCTACATCATTGACGGAGGTTAGTTGGAGAACAAATACATCAAATACAACAAATAAACTACCCCACACCTCAAACCACACCTGGACACGGTTGAAGGAAACAGTGTACAAAATTTCAGCTTCGGAGCTCAAAAAGGTACCTATCACCCGTGTCAGTGCCAGATTGAGAGATGTAACCCAAGTAAATCAATTGTGTAACGGTGTTGATGTGATATATTAATACATACACTGATCATTAACTCCAATATTGCCAAACGCGCTCTGACAAAGGGACTCATTAGATACTAACGTTATATTGACACTACTGTAGGAATTCGTGGTATAATGTTGTCTAGCACTCAGGATGGATGGAAACTCTAAAGTGGTTTTCTTGTATAATATAAGTTATATGATAGACAGTCTGGTGCTGGAGGTGCCGTGTGGTGAGGAGCTGCTCAGTAGAGACGTTCAGTGAGTAGCGTGTTGAAGGAGGTAGATGTGCAGGAGCTTCGTTAGAGAAGATGTTGCCTGTTGCTGGCCTCCTGGTTGAATGAATGCTGACAGCGTGGAGCTTGCTGGAGGTGTTGCGTGTTCAGGAAGATGGGCAGAATCAGAGTTGGTTGGTGAGGAAGCTCAGAGAAGGACAGCTGGTGGGTCGCAATGCTCACTGGCAGGACCGAGGACCGCCAGGCAGGCGAGGAGAAGCGAGGGCCGCTAGGCAGCGGCGGAGGAGGAGGTGTTGCTTGTTCAAGAAGAGAGACCAGAATGAATCTCAATGGAGAGACAGAGCTTATATACCCAGCAGCCGCGAGTCCTCTATGAGTCATGTTGGGAAAACCCGAGAAAGTCGCCGGTCTCTAGTTCCGTGGCTAGGTTACCGTAACATCTGGTGTCGCCCCTCGCTTGGTTGCTAAGGAAGGCGTCGCAGGTGGGATGCAGCTACGCAGTTTGTAGGGGAGACGTCCACTACACTACAATCCCGGCTATCCACATACTTAGTAACAACAGAAGTCAATTACTTACGAATCTTGGCCGTGTCGTCACTAGTCGCGGAATAATACACAGTCAAGAAGCCACTGACCTCACCGTTACTAATACTGTAGTTACTAATAGCTGATTGGTTCCTCTGAGCCTTTTACCTTCCCCAGGACGTAAAAGCGCGTATTTATATCGACCTTTTATGAAATATATTTAAAATCTTCGAACATCTTCTCTAAAGTGCTAATGCCTTGAAATCATTTGCATTTTGATAGTCCAGATATTTAACATTATTTTAGATAATAACAAGTCTGCTTACCAATTGTGAAAACATTTAGTATGAATTTCCTATGAACCAATCAGCTATCAGTAAAAAAGAGGGGCGTGGCTTACAGGGCAGGTTAGAGTGGAAATCCTTCAGTATAGTTAATATGATTTATTATCGTGGGAGTCAACCATTGTGTATCGACCTTACGCTGCGAGACATGCAAGATATACCAAAAAAAAGTTAATAATTGTTCTTCAGCTACAATAACTACAGGAGAATGATATTATAGAATGACTTAATAAGCAGTTAAAGGCTTATACTTTTGATTAAATTAACCATAAACGCAACACCATTCTTAATCGAGTTCGCCCGAATTTTAAATATTTGTATTTTATTTTTTCAAGAAGACGCTTCATTATCTGAGAGAACTTAATTCACTACTATCACACTTAAACTCTATATGTATCGTTTAATAATGTTCCTCGAAAGCTTTCCTTCATATCTAGTTTACTTGAATTCTGTTTAATCTTCGAAACTGGAAATAAACAGGTCATTCTCGGTCAGTAAGTGAGTAAGTCAGTGAACAAGCAAAAAAAAATAGAAAAGTTGCCTCATTTAACATATCCAATAACGGACTCCAGTATATCACCTCAGAGTAACAATACAACTTTATTTCACCACCCTAACCTAACCTAACCTATCTCCCCCCGCCCCCAGATAACGTAAGGGTGAAATTAGCTACAGGAGTAATTATACCTTTTCTTTCTGTTCCTTCATGACAGCCATTGTTATTTAGTTATGAGAACATGTAATACGGTATTCCATTATTGTTGTGCCATAACCCCAAGTGTCCAGTAGATAATTCATCCCATGGTGCGTGGTAAGCCGAAGTGGGAGGGGGGGGGGGGGGGTATATACGTGAATAATACACACACACACGCACACACACACAGGAGTAAGTTAATATGACACAAGTTTGGACATATGAATATTTCTCTTTTCGCCTCTCTGCCTATCTTACAAGCTGAGATAAAACACGAACATGAACAAATTAGACAGACATCGTTTTTTACTGTCTAACTATTTAAAGAGCGTTAGCTAAGAATCTAGCCTGGCGACATGCTCAACGTACAGTAAGTACATCAGAGGCATGGTATTAAATCTACAAGAACCTTTAATTAAACTACATCATCGATTCAATTATCAAAGTAGAGAGAGTAGAGTGATTTGGTTATTAAATAAATATACTCTAGGTTACGGTAGTGCACTGCATAATGGTTGACCAGCGTCCCCCCAACACACTAGCCTCTCTACCGCACAGTAATAAGAGGTTATAATGCTGAAGATCTATTTCTGGCCTTTTCGTCATTACCTAACATGTCGCCATCCCTTGAATCGCGGCTGGACTACCTGTATGTTGATTGGCTGGTAAGCGAACGGTAGGTGATCAGTCGGCAGTTGTAAGGGAGAGTATCCACTACAAACTAACGCAAGTACTCAATGATGATCTGTGTTTCCAGTTAATTCCCTAAGGATTCAAAACTTCGTGAGTGTTGGTACACCTCCCACTGTGACTGGAAGTAAACATAAGGAAGTCTCGTGTTGCTAATATACTGTACTGTACAACTAACACATAATTGTGCATAACAATCGGTTTAGTGTTAACACTCCAATGTAACGGTTTGTCCTGATTATCACGTCTCACAATATTATCATTACTTTTTGTTGCCATGCAGAGAGTGAAGGAGAGTGGACAAAGCCCCTGGTGTGGAGCAGGTGGGTGTTGCAGGTAGTGAGGCAGCTGGTGGCCTCCCACACTAGCTACATGTCTGTGTTACGACCTCAGGAGCTACTCGGCGCCGCCCTGCACTCACCTTCGGGGAAGGTCACAGGAGGCAGCAGTGAGGCCCAGCTGCAGTACCAGCTGCCACCAAGCAATGCCAGCGGCTTGGTGGTCCAGCTTCTACACACCCAGGCAGATCTACTATTGTTTTCAAAGGTTCAGTGTGACCAAGAGTGTTTTCTTTGTGTTCTTGAAGGGATGGAAATGCTAGTAAATGTCACTGATATAGAAAGCCAACAACTGAAAAGAATCCCCCAACAAATTATATTAAGCGAGTTACTGAAATTAACAAGAAATGTGAGAGGCTCTTCATACAACCGCCATAAAACACAATATATTTATGTACATATATATTATCTAATTGTCCTCATGTCCAGCAAATGTTCCTTACAGATCTTTCAAGGCAGAGAGTCGTGGATGAGGTGGTTGTTGCTGTGTGACGCCCAACTACCAAGTTTCCTAACGCAGGTCTACTTCCCTCTCGATAACCAGGTATGACAAACACGCTGGCACTACAAAAGTAAGACCTTGGGTTTATTTTCATGTAAATAATAGATACATGGGCTAATGCACACATCATTTATGTGTGTGTATGAAAGGTTTTATGTGGCAGAACCTAATATCTCCTAATAACTATTATTCCACTACTTAAGGTGGGCAGGGAATACCCCCCCCCCCCCCCCACCCTCGAATAAGGATAGTGTACTGGGATGGAAAATTTTATAGCATATTGATATACTTACATGCCTCGTATTGACAGACACTAAGAAAGTTATTTGGCATTGTTAAAAGATCTTGGTATATGTGAATATTATTGGTTCCAAGAGGATAGTGCCCCTCTTCATAATATATCAGATCAAGAATATATCCACAAACTCTTTGAAACAGAACACTAGTTTGGTTGAGGTCACCCCTAACATGCTAAGGAGGATGTCAACACACACAGTTCGGTTTATTAATCGAACCTTTTGTGTGTGTGTGTGTGTGTGTGTGTGTGTGTCACGACGTATAGTTTAAAGTAAAATCATCAGGTGTACATAATGTAGTCTTCTTACTTCACTGCCATAGTAAGTGTCAGAACCAATGTAAACACAAATACATTAACATTATCCACAGTTCTTTAAAATGGACGACAAACAGCGGCGTGCAGTAACTTTCAAGTATTCAACGAAACTTTCACACAGCGCCACGATTCACCCATACCTCAACTGCTTTCACTTCCCCAGGTGTAAAGTTAAATACCCATTCACAACAAGATGAAATGAGCGTGTCCCGGGCATGAACCAGTGACCCTTAGAACAGAAAGCGAGTGTTGTATCCACTCAGCCGCCGCATATCTCTGGGTAAAAGAGAATCTAGTCAAAATCACTCACCAAATTACGATACACACACACACACTCAACTACACCCGCTTGAATCAACACAGACCTACAGTGTATGCATTCACCGCCATTCTAATCCAAATACTTTACACCGACACTCTGTCCTCGCCTCCAGTACACCAGAGCAACACACCCCACGAGGCTAGAGAGGTGCGGGTTACAAACAGTAAACAACGTGAGAGATTAGTGAGCCAATACATAAATTAATCTCAGGTTGAATTATTACTACCTCTTTGTTTTGGTATACTTTTCCCTTCACGGTTCATAACAAGAAAAACAGATTATCCATCATTTACGGTCAATATCATAGATCGTAAATGAGAAACTAGCGTCTTATTGAAATATTTTATATTATTCCTATTTGGTTCTCTATGATACATTCCTACTTTCCTTATACACTCGATATATACTTGTTGTTTCCTATAATATAGTGGCTATGGGTGGGTTATTGCCTCCATAAGTTACATAAAATATTGGAAATAATCAAACTTCCTCAACAACTGAGTTTATGGCTGGTCAGTTTTATGGCAGTACATCAACTATGGAACAAGACTTACCAAAGCGGGATTATTCGGTCATTGTGTGGTTTAGGCCTGTTGTTACTGGTGATAAGTTGTATTGGTACTGGGGATTTTTAAAGGAATTATCGCATCATTATCCTTTCACATTACATTCTGATTCACGCTAGTTCTGTACACCTCACACTGTTGCTATAATTGGCCAGTGATGAACGAATACATTGTTATTCGTATAATTTTTAATATAAAATATCATTGAGTCCTTGGTGGTTGTGCAGGTGATGTTGGCCACAATGTCTGGTGAAGGAGGGGCGGCCACACTATGGGAGTGTTACCAAGTGGGCCACAGTCTGCCTCACCGCACGTTGCAGGTGGGCCGTTGGACGCTCACCACAACCCACAACACTCATCATCGGTCACCTCCCAAACGACCACCTCAACCAACACCTGATCAAGTTAGCCCAGGTGGAGCCACAGCACCAGGTGGAGCCACAACACTAGGTGCAACCACAACACCTGGTGGAACCACAACACCTGGTGGCGCCACAACACCAGGTGGAGCCTTTGGCACGATAAGAGAGCAGCGCCTCAACAAAGAGGTGGTGATGCGCCATGGTGTCCTGGAAGCTCCAAGGACTGACCTGGTCCTGACTCGATATGACCTCACCGGCCTCCATCTCCGCTGTACCACTATTGAGGTGACACAAACGAGCTTACCGCCGTTACTATCGACTGAAGGAAAACACTCAATGTTAAATTCAGTCTCATAGTCTCTCAGGCATCTTTTGTCTTCATCTAACAATATTTTACCTGGCTGAATTTGACCTTGTCTGTACTAAAGAATTTAACCTGACTCAATGTAATTACAATTTATGTAATCGCTACTTAAATATATTAGGTAATCGACAGTCTTGAACCCAGAACAGTGCCGTAGTTGTGTAGTTTTACTGTGACGGAAGATTTGGTGTGGTTGTAAATACTGAACCAAAGAACAACTATCACTATCTATAAATTGTGTTGTGTGGTAGTAGCCCCGCGCCACCACACTGACAGCAGTACTGACATTACCTAAGCTCGTTAGAACCTTAACCTACCACGCATGCCTTTGTACTAATATTTACCTGCAAGCCAGCAATACCCACCCAGCAAGTCTATGTCTGTCTGCCGCAGTTTGCACCCATGACACTACTGGAGAAACAAACAGGCGGGAACGTCTTGGTGACCGGCATCTTGGGAAGCATGTTCAACTTGTTACAGGAGGTCACCAACTTCACGTACGTCAACCCACTGTGTATATTCCTCCACCAGGACATCTAAGTATTATATATCCTATAACACGTATATAGCCTGTCCTCTCTTTCTCCCCGCTACGACACTGTATATCCCCTCCCTTGTCATTGTACAATATATCCCTCTGTTTGGCTACTATATATCCCTTCATCAACAACACTGACAGACACCAGACAAGATACAAGACCATGGCACACATCAGGGTCATACTGACAGTTATTCTCATGACAGGACTCAGTGCCACCAGGTGAAGGACGGTGGGTGGGGGTCACAGGTGGGAGACAGGTGGACGGGTATGGTGGGGGAGGTGGTGCGTGGGGAGGCTGACATCGGTGTGGCGCCTCTTGACATCACTCTCAAGCGCACCACCGCAGTTGACTACCTCGTCGGCTTCCTCTACTCTAAGTAAGTTTAGTGTCTTTACCGTGTGTGTGAGCCAACAATAAGTGTTGGATTATGCAGTTTTTGTTGGTAAAATCAATTCTGAGTTCCTACACTGTTACAGAGCCATGTTCTGAGAAGTCTCCAGCTTTTTTATTTTAAGTGCTCAGCGCTGTGCACTACACCTTAGTCATTAATTTAATCCAAGACTATAATGATAACGTGAATAAACTTTAAGTAATAAATGTAAAATTTAGTATTGTTTTATAATCATTATTTACTTTTGTTATTGTTGTTACAATAATTGTACGCGAGGAGGCGTACAATTCTCGCTGAAATACGCGAGAAATGTTTTTACATACGTTCAGTCAGGAAGATAGCGATAGCTTTCATAGGACTGTTCTTTGCAGCTAAAAAAAAGCTTTTATCTGCTATAAGTGCTGGGCGTCAAGGCACACAGCACGATATTAATTTCTAAAACTAATTAGTTTGGTGATTCACAATTCGAAATAAAGTACAAAGCATTTCACAGCCTCATCTCTGGCACTTTCCAAACCGTAAATATGCGATACTGATTAAAATCCACATGTAATCTTCACACTAAACACAAACTGTGTTATCTCTGAAGTTTTGTAAAATTTTATAGATGTTTGACGCGGTGCTGGACACGGGCGGGGCTACACGTCAGAATTGAAAACAGAAGTACTTGAGGACCCATAACTGATATTGAGACAACCTAATAATACGAAAAACTGCCTGCTACTGTAGCTGAATATTCACAACCTACGAATATAATAGAATAGCGATACACACTGAATGGTTGTCACTTTCATCGGAAATGTAAATTACGGTGAATAAATAAGGTGTTTAGTGAATTTAACAAAGACAACTAAATATAAGGGGTTGTAAGTTTAGGGGAAATAAATTAAACATTTTGACACGCACAATTAAGAGGTTGCTTGTGGTCAGGTACAGACTGGTGATGCGGCGGCCCTCGGCAAGTGACTTCGTGTGGACGGCGTACACTAAGCAATTCCAGACCGAGGTGTGGGCAGCGGTGGCGATGGTGATAGTGGCGGCCGGAGTGGTTAACATCTTGGTGGTGTGTTGCTCCAGAAGGTGGGGCAGCTCACTCCGTCTCTCTGACGCCCTCATCATTTTCACTGGGTGTCTGCTGGGCCAGGGTAAAGCACTTTCCTTCATGGTCAAAATACACCTCCGTGACCTCCCTCATGTTAGTTCACAACCTTATGACTTCCCCACCTCACCTGCTACTCATATATTATACGTACATTATCCTTTCTCTCCTTTATTCTTTTCTTTCCTATTTCTAATTGTCATCAAAATTTTCTGGTAATATCAAAGGCACAGTATGATTCCCACTGTAATGAATGTTGTGGGCTGGATGTGTAAAGGCTGTGATCGCTGTTTGCAAGTTCGTTCCCTACCTCGACATTGTGAATGAAGTTTTCTCTGTTCGACAGAACTAAAACGAGTACGTATATTATTACTGGTAGTTGAGTATAATGCCGACCACGCTACCTCCTTGTGTACCAAAGGCTTATAAAGTTTGATGTGATGTTTCTGCTCTGCCGCTAATTGGCGGTCCGACTAATTACCCAAATATAGCCAAATATAGCCGCAATGAAGTCAAATGATGGTCGTACAAGCGTAATTCGGGCTGTGAATCACTTCTAGATTATTATTTGGTGTCATAAAGTAAAAAAAAATTGGTAAACTTAATTTAATCTGAGTTGTGTTGTTAGGTTAGGTTAGGTACATGCACTTGATCTATTAACTCAGATTAAATTAAGTTTACCAATTTTTTGTGACTTTGTGACACCAAATACCAGTCGAGGTTAGATTAGGTTAGGTACATGCACTCGATCTATTAACTCAGATTAAAGTAAGTTTTCCAATTTTTTGTGACTTTCTGACACCAAATACTAGTCGAGAAGTGATTGGCAGTCCGATTTATTCATCTAGGACCATTATTTGACTTTATTCCGGCTATATTTGGCTACATTTGGGTAATTACTCGGACCCGCTAATTGGGCTTCCGGCCTATATGGAAGGGCAAATTGTCACCTTTTACTTATAGGCGTTATAGATACCATTGTTGACAAATAGGAAAACAAAACATGCACTTACCAAAAATAATCCGCTCTGTATTCGTTGTCAATGTATACTGCAGAAATGTAATGCAGTACCTGGGGCCCCTAAGTCAAGGCAACAGAAGAGGTAAACAGATGATAATTCAGTACACCGTATGGTCATTTATCACTTTTATGCTGCTAATATCGTAATCACAATCACCAGCATCGAAACTGTTATGGGAGAACACTTATTAGTACGGTTAATTAAGAAATATTTTAAGAAATAAACAGCACACGGGAAAAACACTTGTAGACAACACCTTCGTCTTTCGCGCCAAGCTAGTCACTAGAAGACGCTGGGTTACATCAGGTAGCGGTAACTATTTTGTATTTGACAAAACCTACAGTATTTATATGTTACGTCTGATATGGGGAGAAAGAGAAAAAATAAAAATAATTAAATATGTAGCGTTTCTGCCGGAAATTTATATTTTTTGAATATTTTAACCCAAATTTTTTAGTTGTTCAAAGTGAGCCAGGGCTTTGAAGGTAGTGGGAAAATGTGGGGTAAAATAATATAACACCAAATAAACTTTTAAAAACCTTACCTAACTTTTCCTAATTTGTAAAAAGGTTAAGAATCACTTTCGAGTTTATGGATCACTCCTCATCTGAACATCAAAAAACAACACCATCGCCTGCCAAACACCGAAGACAAAAGCTTTGTATAGTGTTCGGATTTTTATAGGTTCGGAGAGGGTAGGTTAGGATAAAAAAATCAGTGTTTAATCCATATTTTCCCTCTATTTCAAAGCCCTACCCGCCTTGAACAACTAATATTGCTGGTAATTGTGGGAGGGGGGGGGAGCATATCAGTTAAAATACTCGAAAATATAAATTTCCGATAGAAACGCTATAGAATAAATGTTTTTTCTTTTTCCCTAAATAAAACCAGGGGCAGATCCAGAAGTATCGAACCGGGGAGGGGGGGGATGGGGCCAAGAACAAACGGTATGTGTAGCATTTTCTTTTTCTTTCATCCTCTTCACCACTGATCGGCTCGTTAGCCGCTTGGGCAATCAGTCACGTCTCTGTCACGCACTGTTGGCAGGTACTGGGCATGCACCGGCTCCTGAATGTACCTGAACCCGCTCCAGTGTTGGTCAAGTCTTGTCTTGAAAGAGCTCACACTCGGTGCCGTCACAACACTCTCTGGTAGATTGTTCCAAGAGTTTACAACTCTCACTCTGAAAAAGTTTGCCCTCACGGTTTTCTGGAGTTGCGGCTTCTTCAATCTTGAGCTGTGACCCCTTGTGGGGCGAGCGTCCGCCAGCTCCAAGTAAGGACACTCAACTGAGTAGTGCCCCCTGAGATGCTTATACACCTCAACTAGGTCCCCCCTTGCCCATTTGACTAAATATGCTTGTATATACATGAATACAACTTACAAGTGCTGTTAAAGATAATGTTTTTGGAACACTGTATACCGGTAGTACCTGTTCACATATCAGTTATTCACACACACCTGCCAGGTAAAGAAATTTATGGTTTTCTGTTAATGATTAAAGAGAAAACTGTTTGCACTTAATAGGAGCATAAGCTTTAACGTGATTAATTTTAACTGTTCAGTTATATGCGCAATGTAAGAGATGTAATTATATATACAGCTTAATTCACCTTTAATTAGTTAAACAAATAATTTCGATAATTGATCAAACTACCAAGATAATACTGTATGAGAGTTATGACCAGAAAAAATGTGTTGAAGACGATTGTCAACTGAATGAGGACAAAAATAGCAGTATATAGTACTATATCCTTTTCCAAGATGTGCTGATAATATTAATAATAATAATAATAATAATGTAAAAATAATAACAATAATAAAACAAGTGTGTGGTGGGGTGGGTGATGGCCAGGTACTTCAGAGCGACAAGTGTGGACGTCTTTGCGTTTGGTATGGGTGACGTGCTTTTTGCTGCACGTAGTGTTACTGGCTCACTACACCAGCGACCTTATCACCGCCCTGGCTGCAGGTCTACCTCTTCCCACCGTTGCTAACTTAGATGACATCAACCAGGACCCCTCCCTTGATCTCGGCTACCTAAAGGGTTCCTCCCTCACTGAATATTTCAAGGTAAGCTCTGTTTATGTAAATACTGTACTGTACTGTATATCATTCTTGGGTTAGTTCTTTCATTCCATTTCCACAACCTAAGAGACACAATGCCAGTGTGAGTGGGAGCCATGTTTGTATCCATGTTCACTTGGACTTTTTTACACACTGTCAGTATGTATTTTTTGTATGTATGTCTGTAATACCTCCTATGTGTTTAATCAGTCGGACATGGTAAAAAATTATTCTACAGATTTTAATATCCCAGACATCAGGGCTCTTGAATCCTGTTAGTGATAATGAACATGACTAATGCTATCACTAACACTTTTAATGCAGATGAATTTTCTAGGAGTCCCCAGCATTGGTCTACCAAAATACATATCAGTCCATTGTGGCTGATAACTTTGAGACTATGGTAGAGAGTTTGGATGATGGGATGAAGCGTGTGATCAGCGAGTCGTTTGTGTTCATGGAGTGGGACGTGCCCATCCTCTATAATTACGGCCACGACTGTCGTCTCTTTATGCTCCCTTCTTCTTACTTCCCAACACAGGCTTCCTTCATCATCAGAAAAGGATCTCCTCTTGTTCCAGTACTCAACAGATTGTAAGCCACCTCCAGTCACAGAATTCATTGTGTTGCACAACACTGGAATTCCTTTTGTTTCATCTTCAGACAATATACAATACATGAAGATTATCATCATAAATACATTTTTGTAATTATGCTAATGTTTATAATTTCTTTGATTTGCACATACTGTATTCATGCATTATATACTGCACTTTGATATTAATATGAGAGGCACTGAATTAACGAGAATAACAGGTAAACAAGATAAACAGGCACATCTTGCTAGGTGAGGTTAAGTTTCATGTACTGTGTAATCTAAAACATTTCATCTATTCTTTTCTACATTTTTTGCCCTATAAATATTTGTATGTGATTGTCTAGGTTGATGGAGATGCAGTCAGCAGGAATACTGAGAAAGTGGCAGGAGAAATGGACGCCACAAGTCACCACCTGTCAACAGCTACACACGGACCCCATGGAACTCAAGAGCTTATTCACAGTGTTTCTCCTACTGGCCGGGGGCATGATTCTCAGTGTTCTTATTCTAATTGGGGAGGTTCTTTATGTAAAACTTGTCTTGAAACAGATGCATATCACTACTCATCCATACAGTTCAAGGATACAGCAAACACCACTGGTAATAACAAATGGAACACAACTCGAGGGTACTATGTGAGGTGCTACATTGTTTTTAGAACATCAAGTATATTCCCACCCTAACTGCAGGTCATATTACCTGTATTTTAACATCACTTACCTTGTATTCTGACATAATATTTTGCTGTCTGGAGGTATTTAAAATCACAAGTTTACAATATTTGGTGAAAATAACAGACTTGAAGCACTTCAAACAACGAATTCAAGATGAAGTCTACCCCATCAGAAAAGAAATGTCGAGGAACATTCAAAGAAATCTGTTTTTTTTTGTTTACAAACATGTTTTGAGATTTACTAAATGGAACTTGCATGGAGTAGCTAAGGGTGGCGTGATCAAGAATGATGTGTGTTGTGACTTGGATTGAAAGGGGAAGGGCATTGGCACAGTGACCATGGAAATAGAGGTACTGTGCAATGATAATGCACATATCTCTGACTACTGTGTCCTGTTTTCATTCCCCTGGGTACTCTGGTTTCCTCCTGTTATAACACTGCACAATAAAAATCATTACACAGTAACAAAGAACACATCAACTGCTAAACAGCTAGTAAGCTGACAAGTGGTTGAAATAATAATAATAATAATAATAATAATAATGAATAGGAGGTAAGCTTAAATACTGTACAGGTAACTTGTTTGCTAAAGTCCCCTTCAGAAGGTACACTGCCATGTCTCTCCAAGTCTGTCAGGTAAAAACATTGACTGAGTACTCCAGGTACTTTCTAGGGTATTTCATGGTCTTTTATTTTTTTACAGTTTTTGTGACAAAAATCATCAAGGAATGCACAGGAGACATTTTCAATAATGTTCATTAGGATTAAATTCAAAATTACAGCACTTGCATATCTGATATGGAATGAAAACCCTATATATAATATTTATATGGTGTATTTATATATTAGAGTGAACATATTAAACAATAAACAAGTTAATTATTCGCATTTATAGCTATTCTGCATGTTCCAACTGCTGTGGCAAAAGAATTAATCTTATGTGATTTAAACAAGAACGAATATGAAGAGAATATATTTTTCACTTGTAAACACTTCTGTAACAATGAAAATTATGAGCATGTATTGGTTATGTAGTTTTTCTAAATAAAAGGTTAAATTTCCATTGCATATGATCAACACAGTTCCAGAATCTTAGATAGTCATTTAATTCAAGATCTTATTCCAACTATCCCTAGAAATCTCCTGCAGTGTAACAATATGACCTAAAAGATTCTTTGTGGTAAACTCTACACAACTGATGTACAGTACGCATAGCAAAGCTGAGAGTAGAACAAGCACAGAACAATAGAGATATTTCAATTAATGGACACTCAGTTAGGGCTAATATACATTAAACAACTGGATGTCAGGCACTTTCATTAACCCTGATTGAGTCAGCAATTCTCCTACTTTGATCCTGCAAAGTACAGTTAGTAAATATCACTGAATAATAAATTTTTAAAAGGTGCTTCAGCAGCCACACTTTACAAAGCATAACAAAAAGGTTTTTCAACACCTAGTCAGCTTGCAGAAATATCCAGGGCTCTGTTGTCTTACAGTGGCATTATCATACACAACAACTGTAACAACCACTTTATTCCATATTAAATTTTATAAAATTCTGAAGCATGAACATTGTACATAACGACTGGACATGCATCTATATGGTACAGTTTACTGTAAAATTCCAAATAAAAAGATATAATGTCTGCAAAAATCTGTACAATATTTCATAAAAGTGATATATACATCAAACATAATCATGCTCTTTATAATAAATAACTACAGAGCCAATATAATATAAATATATCTACATGTCTTCCATTGATTCCCCCAGCAGATAATAAAGTGAAAGACTAGGTGGTGGCAGCAATGACTAGCAAGCTATAACGAAAGGCATTCCTGTACACAATGCATATACAATAAACCTGTAAAAGATAAGAAAAAGTAAAAGTAGGTGTATGAGTTAAAATATTTTGAGCTACACCAGAAAAAATTTATACTATTTAATAATTCCTAAAAAATACAGAACCAGATAATTACTTGATATGTATACTAGAAAAAATAGCAATATTGTATTTATTTACACAAATCTGAATACGACTGGCAGGTCAAACTAACTTTAACGTTAAGGTTAAAATGGACGCAACAAATCAATAAGCCAATCATCAGTTGCAGAAGGACAAGTGCAGGGACAGACCAAGATACATAAGTGATGACTAATACCAAAACTTTCCTCCCAAAGCCAAAAAAAAATAACCACCAACCATGCTTATAGAGAAAAATAAATTACATAATACTTATCAAAATCTAGGTACCTTTTAGTGATGTCAGGCTATCACTGGAAATCATCATACATAAAGGGAAGGGGTGAAAAAGTTTATCATCAATGTTCAATTACTTTTAAAATTTTCCAAATCATTTGGACTAAAATAAAACCAAAACTTTCATTCCTACATGACAAGTCTTCCGTTTACTGCAATAATGTAACTGCCAGACAAACTAATTCACATAATGTATTGTATTCAACATAAAAAATCATAAAAAAAGAATCTTCTACGAAACTTCATCGTTTTGTTGGTTATTTCATAGGAGATCAAACTAGGTAACAATGTATCCTTCACAGACTCTCCATATCTGGCTGCTGGTACAGTGATTGTTTTTCTTTATGCTCGCTCAGTGGTTATCAAGTGGAACTACTGAAAATGTTTTTGATGATTTTAATAATGCATATTGTTAATTTTGACAACTTACTAAATAAAGAGTACTGTACTTCATAAATATGAAATCTATATACAGTATGATTTTTTTTGTTTGACAGCAAATGAAATAAACAAGTTTTATCAGAAACTGCATTACACAAGAATGCGATATATAAGATGCTAGCTATATCATCAGTTAGCCACGAACTCTACAGCTGGTGTGGAACAATAGTTATAAAGGCTTCTGGCAAGAAAGACTGTAGCAGCAAATGCCACAATCTTTATTAACTTTTGTCTCTGAACAGGAATGAATGGAACATAATGTGAGATTGCATCCATCAACTTTCGGTATGGAAGCTTCTTAGCGTCAAACTTCTTCCGCCTCTCAATCAACCGCTGCTTCTCTAAAGTCTCCTCCTCTGCCCTGTGAACGGAGAAATACAAACTGGAATAACTAAGGGAAAACTTCAGGAAATACTTTTTTTCTTTAAATCATTTCACAGCCACTCAAGTTAAATACTTCTCTCAATAGTTTTTCACATAACAAGAATACTACAGTTATAAGAAGTAGCAGGAGATAAAATAAAGTGTGTGAAAAAATTATCATAATACAGATAATTCATAAAAATGAGGTGAGGAAGGATGGGCGCATGACACACCTACTCGTCCACCACTGAGTAAGGTGGATCATAGGGTATAGAAACCTAAAAAGGAAATAACAACTGGGAGGGTGGAGCAACTGTTTAAAGCAGCAGCAATGAGCAGAAACATTACTCATACTTCATCATATCCTTAGTTTTCATACACTCTATACAGTTGGTCCTCATATTACGCGGTTAATGTAACCCGGAGGGTACCGCGGAAAGTGAGAAACGCGTAAAGTGAATAACATAACATATGGGATTAATTGAAATGGAGTCCGGGCCGATCCCCAAACTCCACTTTTTGACGACACACAACTATGTTGTAGTAAAAATATTATCTTAACTTTATGATGGCATGCACACACAATTAATAATTAAGAGAAATATCAATAATATTAGGTTTTTTAACACTTACATTAGTAGAAAAGATGGCTGGGCACACGGGGATGGGCGGTTGGTTCCGAGGCAGAGGGCAGATTATTGGCCCTCACCTGTATCAATTGTATCACTATCCACCACAGAGGCTTGCAGGGCCTCTTTGTCAAACCCCCCAAAGTTCATATAAGTCCATATCCTCACTATAATTATCACTATCACTGACTTGGGCCGGCTGTAGTGGGTGGCGGGTGAAGAACTCGGTAATGTTTTGATGACTGGGCGACCTTGTGCGCACCATTTTCGCGCCTCTTACACAACATGGCAGATGGCGGGAGGTTTGGATCCAAAAATGGCACGGCTGGCTCTCCGCGTAATGGGGTTCACGACCGCGGAATGTGAAAAAGTTAGGTTCTGGCAAGGCACCGCGTTAACGGTGAAACGCGGAATGCGGGACCGCGTAATAAGAGGACCAACTGTACAAACTGAACCTTTAACATCCAGAATGACACAGAATGCTTCAAAACAATTCACAGCACATTCTAAGAAAAAATTGTCAGGCTTGTCCATGTTACCATTACCTCGCATAAAATTACTCCCTGTTCATAATCCACATTCAGTTTTGAGTATGATCTAATGACACCTGTAGACCTCACAAATTCACCTATATAGTCCGTCTATCTCTCTGATGGCCGTCCTATTACTCCCATGCTATCATATATCTTACTGACCAATCATCCACCTGCCTTATGTCTATACCATCTTTATTTTTTTTTTTTTTTTACAGGGATTAGCCCAGCCGGGCACAGGTCACTGACCCACATTGGGGCCTGGGGGCAAAAATTTTAAAAATATTAATAATAGTAATTATAATTATAATAATAATAATAATAATAATAATAATAATAATAATAATAATAATAATAATAATAAGAAAGAACCATAAAGAAATAATAAATTATTTTTTTATCAAGAGTGAGAAACAATATATGTACAGTATGTGTTGTCAATGGTAAGAGAAACAATTGGGACCCTGCAATTGTGTGTAAATGAGGCACAAAGTCAGATCAGCAACCTGGGACTTTGTCACAATTTTTGTGATGCCATATGGCAGCAGGGTCTACCATTAGACAATACATTATGCTTCCAATATTTTCCCAGGCGGTAGTACCTCCATGTTTGGTCGCTGCCTACTACCTACTACCTGGCAACTTAGTGTGCTCTCATCCATTTAACTCTCCCGTCTTTTTGGAACCACAAGTTTTTGTTACAATTTAATTTTTCTACTCTAAACAATTCGCTGAACACCCACAATGCTTCTCATACTATCCATTTCTAGAACTCTCAGTCTCGATCTGTCACTATATACTCTAAAACACCTGAGATTCTCATTCATACATATAAGATGGGAAACAACTTTATGCAATCTCCTTCTACATATACAATCAAGATCTTCCCATTAATATTAAGTTGCTAGAGCTACATTTACCTTTTTCTTTACAATGGTGTACTGCATGACAGTGTAATCAAACTGCCCTTCTCTTTCAAATGCTATTATACTTTGCACTTTCCAGCAGTTATCTTTGACACTCTTCTCCTAAAAACTTCATGAAAATATCATACCATTCTCTCCAAATTGCCCTCATTCTTGTCTCACAACACACCATAAAAGCTACAACTTCCACTCTATGTTATAGAAGTCCCAGTTACACATACTTACTTTCACTTTATATATATATATTGATTCAACCATTAAAAATTTACACAATGAGGGTAACAATACACAACTCTGACACACTCTTGTGATTTTAGACCAGCCACTTAAATCACACTTAAAAGACTAACTCCCATTAATTATTACACTTCCCCTTAACTCCCTAAACATTATACAAGGTGCCAATAACAACTTTCCTCTAATCCTCTAGTACCTGTTTGATTATGCCAGCAACCATAAAATATTTCCACTTCCGTTCGATCATGATGTCTCCCTACTTTCAATAATTTCACTTACCACACCATTGATATTTCCTGATTTACCGTTTGTTTTTACTGCCTTACTTTCTATTTCTTCATGTCTTCTCCTCCACTGTCCCTCATCCTAATCATTGGTTCTATTGTACCTACACCTACTTCTACTGTCTCTTCCATCCCCGTCTAATATCTACACTGTTCTCTCCATCTTTTCCTAACTTCTTAATCTCTCATCAGCATCTACTGGAAAGAAATAATGAAATGCAAGAAATAGAGTTATGTCACTTGCTTTAAACCAGCAATAAAAATAATGAAAACGCTCTTCCCATAATTTTTTTTTTAATTAAAGTCAAATTTAAATGACTAAACAAGCACACAGTCTTGACCCATTTCAACATATTATTTAGTTTGTGAATTTTATCCACTACATTTTGTGAGTAAAAAGATAAAATATGAGAATGCAACATATTTATTCCCTTCTTTGAATCAATCTGATTATCTGTTAGGGTTGTCTTTTACAGAACAAGGTAAAGAAGGATTGATCCCTACCTAATTCTATCTTACTTCTCTCTTATTTATCACCTTACTTCACTTATCCAGCCTTTTCTTGATTTACCTTTTCAGGAAAGCTTAACAAAAACAATCATATGAATAAATTATCTCTTAGTTCAACATTTAGTGAATCATTTATGAACTCTCTCTAGTTCATCATCCACTTTCAAATTCCTTGAGAATTCCTATACTGTATACTGTAATTACTGTATACTCTTTCAAACTTTCCAAACAGGCATAAAAAGCTTGCATTTATCCACAGGCAATGTTTCAACTACCAGACTTAATGTGTATTGCACGTTACTTACTTTTTCTTTAGATACTCCTCTACCTCCTCCTGCAGTGTGTCTGGGGGATACTCCTCGTACAACTTTCTGGCCGCAACCAAAATGTCTTCAAATGGAAGGGAATCTGGTACCTATTCCAATTAAATAATCAACATTAATGTCCCATCACAATACTTCCTCAAAAATAGAAGAAAAACATATCCTGTATATGAGGAATATCTAAATTAATACAGAGAAATCACTAATGTTATCAAGTACAGCACAGTACTTTTAACTTGAAACCTATGCCTACATTTATTTACGGTCAACAGCCCTTCAGATGACTTTCAAGATCCAGCTCATTGAATATCCAATGATATTTTGTCCATGTTACAAGATACAATAGTTCAACAACAGGACACAATATTTAAGTACTGTGCTGTACTGTACTGTAATGCAACTGCTGCCAAAACATCTCTTCATCCAGTCACACCAGGAACCTTCGTAGGCATCCAGTAACATGCCCTGAAAAGTCTCTCTGTCAGCAGTTTAACTCTCAACAATCCACTTCATCTTGGAACCTGAGTCAAAGTACTGGGCTTCCTTGTACAAAACCTCTTAGACGTGCTACTCACAGCTAACCCCTACCAAACATTAGTGGGCAAACCAACTCTCATTGCTACAATTAACCATAAAGACCAATAAGCTGCACTCCACCATTTTAATACAAATAAATAACTATGATATGAGCAAAACAATATCCTATGTGAAGGTTCAAACACTGTACTGTTTAAATCAAAGCAATGAAAGCAAAATCAGGTCCAAGAGGCCTAACATCCTACTAATAGCAGCAGAAAAACACACTAAACCCTGGTACACATTCAACTCTGAATCAACCATGTGTGCCTCAGACATGAACCATTATGTTGAAACTGGTGGTATGATGGACAGGAAAGAGTGATCAGAATATCCAAATGGACAAACAGATCAACACTGGTTGGGTGGAGGTGCTCATGTCTAAGGACCTCCCAGTAAGTTTTCCTGTATTAAAAGTCACCTAATTTAAGGGTGATAACTGGAAATACAGCTTATTTGAGGCTTACAGACACACCAAGACCAAATACAATATACAGGAGGTCCCTGACTTATGAATGCTCGCCGATACGAACGGGGTGAAACTTGAAATTTACAGTACAGTATTTTATTTACCTGATGACTTATTTCTTACTTTCATTTGCTGTATTATATTATTATATTTATTCTTTTGTCTTAAATTAAGTGATTTTAGATGTACCCGGTATATAAGGACTTAGGCTATGATATAGTGGGATTTTAAACATTGTTCTGTAAGTACAGTATGCATATAGCAGGTGTTCCGACTTATGTAGAAATCTGACTAACGAATGTCCTAAGGAACGGAACCCGTTCGTAACCCGGAGATCCCTTATACAGATCTACACTTTATACAGTATAGCTGTCTTACCTGTGATAAAATAAAATGCTGCATGGACATCTCACACTCTCCTGCCAGGACATCTTCCTTCTTCAATAACACAATAGCTGCTGCTATGTACATAGGCATGAGGTATGGTGATGCCAAAAAGAAGTCGTATAACCTGACCACATTTCGGTAGTCAGAAAGGGTGTGAGCAAACCAGGTAATGAGCCATGGTAAGCAGAATACTGTCCCTACACCAGAGCTGAAATTGTTCAAAGTTTATATCATCAATAAGCAGAAAGTAATTCAGAAATCATATAAATCTCTGGGTAGACATAATGTGGAATACACAGTATACAAAGCTGAATGGGGAAATTACAGCAAATAAATAATGGCACAAACCCCAGCGAGAAGGCAAAAAAAGGATGAAGGATGATAATGATAAAAATAATAATATTGTACTTATAATAATGATGATGATACAGTATTAACAATAATACAGTAGCCTCAGATTATTTTACGAGACAGGGACCAAGAATGTGCCAAAACTAAAAAAGAAAAACTGTACAAAAACATATGTAATTCAATACCTAAGAAGAGGTTAAGGACTGGAAGTGAAAAAAATTCACCAAACAATACTTAAAAGGTTTATTTACTGTACTTACTAAACACAAGCAAGTTCTGATGCAAACAACATAAACATCCATAAAGGCCCAAAATCATGTATATAAGTAACACTTTGGTGTGCCTTGCTTACTAAAACATGGGATAGAAGACTGAAGCATTGTGACATGATCTGAATGTCTGTATGAGTACAGTTGTGCTACAAGACACATTGAAAGTAGTTTATCTGTGACTGTATATTTCCAAACCAAATTCTGTGTGCTGATAAAATTGTGGTACCATACTTATCATACAATTTATTACAGTACTGTAGTACCATTAGATAATTCAAATTGTTACAGACCTTTGATAAAACTCAGAATTAAATTAATGGGGTACCGGTAGTCAGCTCTAAAGTAAAGCATTTAGTCCAGGACCCAGAACAAAAGGGAAAAATTCTGAACAACAAATGGTAAAACACACTACATAACTGCTGGACATCTGGTCTTTAAATCTTGAGCATAAACTTTACTTACGCTGCATGGAGGCGAGTCACTACTGTTGTGAGATCCAAAGCTCAAAACAAGATGAGAGTTATAAAATGAATAAACTTACTCTATGAGAAACAGGTAGAGTTTTTCGTTGGCTCTGTGAAGGATAGGGTAGAGGTAGGTGAGGTAGTACGTGGTCTTCTCCATGGTGGGCCGCATGAACTCACTCAGGTGGGTTATGGACAGTGTCTCCACCATCTCGAAGCCCACATCCTCACCCATCACAAGCAGGAATGTAATTGCCACATCATGGAATCCCTATGGATAATATTATATTTTAAAACAATACTATACAATAGATAATACACATTAACCCAGCTATGATATACCACATATGTGCAGACAATTACTGTACATGTGTTAAAAATAAGAATCTCAATTTTTTTTTCAATATTCTCAATTCCTTTAAAAAAGTCAATTTACACATATCACTAATGAATCTTAGGATACAATACCGTATATTATTTTCATTGTTTTTGCTATTTTCTTACATTATTTATACCAAAAGGTGTTGTGGTATTCAACATACATCTTCACAAGTTTACTTTTGTGGGTTTTACTTTATAAACAGCATATAATGCCTTGCCTGATAATAATTGAGATCAGGATGCTTCATCAGTACCCTAATAATAAGTACTGTAAGCTGATCCATCAATATGATTCTATAGTCATCATCAATGCCAGGAGGAAAGCGCTTGAGAGATCTTTTAACATCAAGCACCACCTGCTGATAATCTTTATGGGCTTTAACAACATCCAGAGCAGGTTTTGGAGTCACTTCCATGTGCTCTATCATCATAAGGCGCGGCCAGGCTTTACGACGGAGCTCATCTGGAGGAAAACAGTTAACAGTTCACATTACAAAAATTCCCACAGTTATCCAATACCAAATATTAACTAATAAAGTATGTTGCTACAATAAAAACTTTAAAATATCAAAAGTCATAACGTAATCACATATAAAAAATGGTTGTAAGTTTACTCCATATGTCTTACCTTTGACAAGACCCCCGTCTCCAATGGCAAGTTCTCGAAGTGCTTCTAAATCTAGTGGAGTGGAAGACAACACATCCTGAATTTGTTGCATTTTTTTCTGTCTGTCCATTGTGACTTGATTCTTTGGTTTGGGCCTTTTCTTCCTTCTCTTAACTGTTTTCTATATACAGAATATAAGAAATGATTAGTACATACAGTATACTACAGTGGCCCATAAGTTTTCAATATTAATGCTCAATTCAGACTCAAACATATTGAATTAGGAGGACTGAGTGTATGACTAACATATGCCATAATGATTTCTTTAAAACAAGCAAGAAACTTGAAGAGAAATTTTAGGGCCTGTACAAATAGCCACCATGAATTATGTACTGTACAGTATTACCTTGGCCAAACAACAGCCACAGCCTTCTGAATAGTGGTGTCTGTCTACTGCATTTTTTCAGGAACATAAACACAATCAACAGCACATTCTCTCACTACAAAATAATTCTGCCATAAGATGTTTCATGGTAACTTTAAACTTATCTTCTTTTTTTTCACAATTTATAATTTCACAGCCACAGTAAGCCTTGAACTGCACTCATAAATTACAAAATTAAAAACTAGTAATTACCATCAATTATAATTACAAATTGCAGGTACAATACTAATACCCCATGGCCACCGCAAAAGAAGTGTGTGTGAAGAGATGCAAGTGGAAGCAGTGTTCAAAGAGAAGAGGCTGAGGAGCACCAAAAAAATAGTTTGCCTATGAAGCTGCACATGAGCCAATTACAGATGCATTGAAGAGGCTGGAAATCACATTCTTTAATGTGGTGGTGGTGGACTGTGCCATTAGATCTCTGCATGAGCAATTCATGACTCTTGAGGAAGTGAGAAATAAGTTTGGAGTGCTTCTAAACTTTCAAAATATGGATGAAGATGCACTGAGAGAGCAATGCGAGATGTTTGGGAAAACTCTCACTTGCAGAGATGAAGCTGTTATTAACTAGAGACCTGGTAATGGAAATCCAGAACCTTCTAAACCTAAAACATGACATGAATGGCATTGGAGCTGTTCAGTTTCATCCACAAAAACTAGCTATAACAGCTGTACCCTAGCCTTAAGAATAGCTAACACTACCAGTTACGGTGGTGTCAGCAGAGTGCAGTGTTCCTAGCTTAAGCTCATAAAAACTTATTTGAGGTCCATCATGTCTCAAGACCACCTCAGTGGATTAGCCTTCATAAGCATCAATTATAAAGTTAGCAGTCAGTTGTCTTATGATGAAGTTATAGAAGACTTTGCCACCAGGAAGGCAAGAAAACACAGATTCTGAACCATATTATATCATTTCAATATCTAATTTTACTATTATTATTTATGTTTAGTTTTGGCCATGCACATTCCACAAAACAATATTCAAAGACTGTCCTTGTTTTGACTGTCTGCCACTAACATATCATTTGGTGTCTATTTGTATAATTAATGGGTGCCATTAAATACAATACTGATGTCCTTAAATATATTAGTCAAGCTTATATGGGTTCGAATGCCTCAAGGTAGAGTGGAGGCAGACTAGTAGGCTACATTAGGTTGGCCCCAAAACAAAATCCTGCTTAGGGCCCCCAAAAGGGTAAAACCGGCCCTGCCAGAATACTTACTTCAGGTGTACCAGATGTTTCCTCCTCAGATGATGATACAATTATCTGTTCCATCTTCTGCTTTCCTAAACACTTGTCAGTGCTGTCAATAGAATTATTATCTTCCTCTGTGTTGGCACCAACATTATTTACTGCCAGGTTTAATATCTCAGGCTCGGTAAACTGTTCCGCTTCAATCACATCTTTCTTCGTGGCCTCTACCGGACCTAATACAGTGTCTATTTTGTCTGTCCACTCGTCCCCAAGCATCTCACTTATAACATTTGAATTTTCTAAATGATTAGAAGTTTCTTGTTCCATCTTGACTAATAGTTACTAACTTTAGTGAAAAAATTATCTGTTAATATCACTCCATTGCTTTACAAGGAAGTACCATTCAACACGAGCACCAGGTCTTAAATCCATATAACATAATCATTCCTTGTGATAGTGGTACGTTGAATCCTTATTACACAGAATCACAGTCCTGAAAAATAAAATGTAGACTCATCGTTTGGACAATACGTATTAAGGCAATATCACATTAGTATTATTTATGGCAACTCTGGTATTATTTTAGTTTTGGTCATCCGGGGAATCTTAGGAGTTAGGTTAGGTTAGATATCCAAACTATGTCTTTCCAGTGGTTTTTTGTGTTTTGAATGATTTGGACCTTCATACCTGTCAGAAATCACAGTTTGGGTATCTAAATACAAGGATGACCGAAACTAAAATTTTACCGCAACTTTCATCTGGCAACTCCTTATAGGTGTAAATGAAAGAATTGGTATCACACAAGCTGAAGGTATGTTGTTGCTGATTTAAGCACCATCACAATTCAAAACCAAGATTATTTTCATTTACAGAAAGAAATATTATTCATTTATAAAACTGGGAGCCACAATAATACAGTATTAAGCGGGGTTAAATAAACTTTGCTTCCAGTTTTAACAGTTTGCCAAAATTCTATAGTATACATTTGTTCTCCATTCGATGGGATGTTACGTTAAGTTTTATTTAACTCCCCATAATACAGACTGATATTTACACACTGGCAACACAGTTCCCTCCATGGTAAGAGCTTCACCACGATATCCAAGATGAACCAGGCAGGTGCTGTTAACTATTGCTGTTTGGCAGATCATTCTCACGAGGTGGATGGTTCCTATGATAAATTCTGTGGTTGCCAAATGGACTCCATTCCTGACTATAAATCTGGGAGAGCTGGTAGTAGCCTTAGGTTTAACCCCACAACATAAAGGTAATCATATCATTCTAGCCACAGACTCCCTGGGTATATTCTTAGGAAATAGGGTCCCGTGGGAGTTAGGGGGGCATAATGTTTACTTGCATGATCCCTAAAAACAATAAATACATTAGGCTTTCGTTCTATTTTCCACTTTGATGTGTATCCGTCACCATACAGTGTACACTGTACAGTATTACAGTGTGTTCCTTGGAGCAAGTAATATCATATAACTTACATACATGTCAAATGAACTCACATTATTCATTGATTTACGTACCAGATATTCTAGACATTAATAGAGAGACGATACAAACGAGCATAGTAAATGCTTACCGTACCTAACACAATACTGTACTATAGTGAATGAGTCAAATGATATTACATTGGAGTTCACATATTTCACTACCCCGTATCACTTTCTCTTTATAGTCACATCTGACATTCATCTTACTGTAAATCACTTATTGTACCATTAGGGGATTACTGTTGGTGTACTAGAGCCACATTTATAAGCAGACATACCAAATAACTGAACAAGACTCACGACTTGCTATATTTCTCAACATTGTAGAGCAACATCCCACCGAGTTCACAACTAAACAAAATTATACCTTTGTAAATTATTTATAAAAAATATAGCTTTATAAATAAGCAAATATATCTAGATAATTTAATTATACTGAAACAACATTATTTTACAAATACTATCCTATCTAGAAAATATACATGTGTTTAAATGGAGTTTTGAATCTGTATTGTGTATGAAGAGTTGTGTTGTTGATGTTGACTATTTCCTGAGCGCCAGCAGGAGACTCGTACATGACCTCATGATTCATAGTGTATTATAGGTTTGTGTATGTGTAGTATATTGAGTGGTTAGGTTAGGTGAAGACTTCATGCTGATATCAACTTTTGTAACACCAATCAACACTAATATGAGATGGATTGACACAGTAAACAATATACAGGACAAAGTTCTGTATGCCAGTATTCTTACTGTGTGATGTCTGATAAATCTATCTCTATATCTAACAAATTGCTATTCATAGATTCACGAGAAAAAGCTGATTTAACTGACAAACGGGCAAGTGCAATTGCTCCGAAAATTCATGGGTTTTTCTGATGAACAAAGTAGGAATGAAAATTATAAATACCATACCAATTTATTAACAATAAAACAATCTTGACATGTATAAATTGTTGTGAACTGGCAATGACAATCACGTTAATAGGGCATTAATATAATGGTCATCGAAGATAATGACGTCTTGACATGTCAATGTGATCACTGGCACATGTTAACGTCGACGGGGGAGCCTGGAGGTCGAGGAGAGAGAGGGGGCGGGGCAGCTCTGGGAGGGCACTTTTTATTGGATACTGGATTTTAATAACAATATCTTAAAACCATGAGTATGATACATACTTCATATTTCATCGTTTATGGAGGGTAAATATATAGGTCAAAGTGGATATAAGCTAGGGGGCCCAATCTTCAAGTGATCTGTTTAATTTTATCCCAGACCTTGGCCATTAAAATATTTAACCATGAAGTAACCGTACAGTTGGTTGGGTTTGGTTAAAGTCATCTCATGTAAGGTTATATTAAGGTTACATAATGTTAACGTTATACTTGTCCGTCATTTACCAACACTGCATAACAGGCGTGACCGGATTGCCCAAGTGGCTAACAAGCCGATTAGTGGTGAAGAGGATAAAATAAAATTAAGGACTCTAATTCTCTATTAGAATCCTTAGTAAAGTGAAGTTGTTACACTGGTCCATCACCAACTATAAATGATGGGTCAGGAGTCACGGAATAGTGGCGAAACCCGAATCCTCTCCTGTTCTATCTGATGACCTCATGTTTGTTGTTTTGTATAATGGCAATTTTAGTAGTGTATGATTGTTTTGTTAATGTTTGTGTTAGTTCTAGGTTGTAATGTCTTTTCACTTCGGAAGATTTCCCTTCTATTATTCAGTGCCAGTGTTATTGTTATTGTAATAGAACTGTGCTGATTCATTCTGCTTGTAAACATAAGGGATTTTATCATTTCTTCAGTTGATAGGTTCCTAACATTAGGTTTGTCTTTCAATAGCATATGTGTTCATGACAAAGTTCACAGTAAAACAATCACGTACTTGAATGACCATCAATGACGTTTGTTTTTATGACATCACCATTAAACCTCCAGCTGGCGCTGAGGAAAACGTGACGACCTGTGTTGTTCTGCTGGTGACGACTCTCGGGATATTGCAAACTGTTTGGGATTTTTAAGGTTTAAGTGCATACAAAACTTCGTCAAACTATCCAACGCCCATCTCTTTAAGGTAGGACTTTGTACGTTTTTGTCCTTTTTTTTAACGATTTCTCATTAATATGGCGATATTACGTATATATTGCACAAATTCCGTTGCATTGTGATGGTGTCACAATGAAAAATGCATCTGTTACCAGTTGTGTGTGTGGAAATGACGTTTGACCTGTAGAGGTTTAGCTGGTTGAGCTCTACCATAATCACTGCCGTTGGAACTGTTGTGCAAACAAAGACAAATTCGATAGTTTAAATTGAATTCTTATATTCCAAAACTGTTCTCGTCTGCCCTTGTAACAAATGACAGACCTTGAGCTCCTGTAGTTTGTGTTTATGTGTTTTGATTATTAGCTGTTGCACAAGGCTGTCCAGGAGGACCTAGAGAAATTCTCTTTGTTCTTATGGCAGCTTGATTTATTAAGAGAAGCATATTTTGGTATTGGTATGCTTAATGGTGAGATTGTAACGGTAGTGGGAACCACTGAATTATTAATAGGAATTTTCTTCTGAAACTTTGTCAGAATATTTGGAAATACTAGGAAAAAAATTATATAAAAAGTGCTCTTCATCCATCTGATTTGCTTTTTTCTTGAGGTAAGAAATAAATTCTTTTCTATTGATATTTTTAGTGAGCTCTTTCAAGACCAGACTTGACCAACACTGGAGCAGGTTCAGATACATTCTGGAGCCAGTAGATGCCCAGTACTTGCCGACAGTGCATAACAGAGACGTGACTGACCACCCATGCAGCTAATGGGCCAATCAGTGGCAAAACGGGTAAAAGTAAAGTAAAGTTAGGTTAACCCGACCTTATTCTTAACTCTAATACCAAATATTGTTGTTTTTGTTTATTTTAGTTTCGGTCATCCGGGGAATCTTAGGAATTTAACCCTTACCAGAGGGGGGGGTCTGGGGGGTTTGTCCCCCGGTTAGGTTAGATATAGTTCCTGGGTTCTGTGAGTAGGTTATATTAGGTTAGGTTAGGTTGGATATCTAACTACAGGGATCAACGAAACTAAAATTTTACTGGTACTCTTGACAAATATATACCCAGTATATCTTCAGTCTCTTTCATCTTAGAATGCTAATTTAAACCTATGGAACAGTCTGCCAGCCCAAGCTATGGAATCAAGAACAGATCTGGGGTTCAGAAAAGGCCTCGATAAAATTTCCAATAACAATGGAGGGATCTTACGAGTGCTGGACAATTCATACCCAAGCAAATCGTACCCATCAGAACATGTCAACTCGTACCCAATTACGAAATAACGCGTACCCAATTGACGAGACAATTAGTAGGGTCATTACCTGACCATTGTGGACCTGGTCTCACCCTCCTCTGTATATATTCATCTTGTTCTGCATTACTCTATCTAGTCTGTACTCACCCCTGAAGATGTGAATTACACGAAAGCGCTTGGGAACTTCGTGTTTTCTTCTTTCCTGGTGGTTATCAGCATATACCTAGATCACGCGCACCTACAGTGATTTACTTGCATATATATATATATATATATATATATATATATATATATATATATATATATAACATAATAATTTTTTTCGTCATAGATAAAGCTAAAATGCATGGTATATATATACTAATAGGTATGGATTATCTCTTGAATTGGGTGTAAATAATCTTGGGTACGAGATTACCCTAACCCTGATCTTACACAGGCCAGTTGGCCCCTTCCCTCGGCATGGCCACCTCTGGAGGGTAGCCATTAGGTAAATAAGGTAAAAATAAGATAAAAATCTAAGGAGCAGAGAGACAATAGGAGGTTAGAAACAAACCATGTAAAAAGCTGTTACAGATGTTTGGAATAATGTATCCATATTAAAGTTAAATTTCATAAAAGTAGCTGTGAAAGCGTTATAGTACAGTACCGTACTGAAAATAATGAGGCAAATTATGCTTACCAACCACCTGAAAATGGTTATAGCCATCCATGTTTTGTATACGTATTAATATAATAATTGCTAAAACTTAAATACAGTACAGTTCAGTATGTAAAATATGATTGGATACAGTTTGGGAGTTGGATACCTTGCTTATTGTGATTTTAATCTTTTTACGGCAGTCATCGTCTATAGGTATTTTATGTTCCTTGCCTTCCACTTTTACATATATAAGAGTTAAGTCATTTAGAAACTCTCAGTCATTGAAATTCTGTTATCACTCTTAGATATAATGCATTTCAGTGTTTCATAAATGGAATATTGGTCCTATGCAGTATGAAGTGGGGATTTTGGAGTTGTAAACTCTTCTTTTGACATTATAACAGTACTGTGTTATGCTTTAATGTTGGGGAAATACTTTAGATATCAGACTCATCAAAAGGAGCCACTTTAGGGAAATTTTTTATAGAAGAAAACTTACTTCTTACCTCATGTATAGAAAAAAATGGGTGGCGTACAGTTCTCTGCAAATGGAGTCACTTAGATTGTGCTCGGCTATGATCCAGGATATCAGGATTAGTTCAAAATTTCTGTTATTTATCATTGCTTATGTGTATCTTTTTTAATTAATGATTCACATTTATGTATTGAACTGGAATTTTTTAATCTTTCTGGAAAATAGACTGCAGGGTATTGTACTTTACATGGGTTTTATTTTATCTCATTAGGATTAATGTAACTATGTTTGAAGAATTATTTTATAACCTTTGATTGAGAAAGCAACATTGTAGTGTAAAGACAGTAACAATAACTCTAGAGGTTGTAACCTTAGATCTTGTGACTGGAATCTAAAAACAAAAAATTAATTAGAATATTCTTCACCTTTTTACCTGGTAAGAAGGTGCTCTCTAAAGGGAACAAACTTGAGGGTTTAGCTGTGGCCATAACAAGACACTTTCTGATCCATTCAATTGTTTATTGACATACTGTAGTTACTTAGAGTGCAAATCATATCTGCCGTGTCAGGTCCCTGTTACTGTCCCCATAGCTCCTGGTCAGACTGTGCGGACAGTTGTGTTCACTCTGTGGTATTAGACACTTACTGGTACCTATGGTGTATATTGTGACCATCCAGTTTTTAGGTACTTATGGAGGTTATTCTGATTGTGTTGTAAGAGTGTTTTTTATACAGTTCAGTTTCAAATAAATGGTCCTAAGGATTTATAATTTTATTTTTTTTATTATTAAAATGGGACTCCGCCTCCTTTAATCATTATCCGGTAATTCTTCCCAAAATGACAAGAATCTGTCCAGTTACCACATACCATATATGCCAGCATCTGGCTGGAGTACCCATACAAATAAGATCTATGATCCTTAGGGACAACTGGTGTGTCATGTGCCCCCCCCCCCCCCCCCATTTGAGGCTGATGGCACAGGGGACTTGGGAAGGGTGATTGATTTATTCAAAAGGCTGACATTAGGGGCCCCACGTCCAGTTTTCCTGTACAGTTCTGTATTATGAAAACTGCCTGGCTTTTGGCTCTGCCAGAAAGAGGGATATCAGGCCTCAAACATCCATTTGTTAAAGTTTAATGTTAGCTACTGGATATCCATGGACATTATAATTCAGGTATATGCACCAAAATGGATTGTGAGGATGAGATTTTAGAAGTTTTTTGAAGGTTTGAAAAAAGGTAAAAGAAGCTGTGAAAGTCATAGATATTTAATTATAATGTATGATGTTAAGACAAGGGTAGGTGGCACTGGCCAGGTTAAGGAATCCTTGTTTTGAAAGAGAAACCCACTGAACAATGTTAAACATGTCACTGAAATAACTCTCTAGAAGTAGAACAGTGACAGGTTACCTATTGAAGAATTTCAAGGGTATGGGTATGGCAGTGTGGTTCCATAGCGAGAATCCACAGAGGTGTGCAATAACAGATTCACAAAGTAAATTCAAAGGCTGATTTTGTCGTATGCACTAGCCACTGTTAGAATCAAGTCGGGGTTTACACAGTTGGAGTCTGTGAACTCCACCACTATCTTTGGATCAGAGCAGTGGAAAGACTTTGCACTCTCATTTAGTTGTCAACCCTCCAGTGGGATTTGCTGATGTTATCTTTCTCCGTTATGTTACATGATATAATGTTAATGAAAAGAAATGTAATGGTAATAAGTTACAAAATGTATTAATGTGATATCTCCGTTAGCCGGAACAATTTACCAATGAGAGGCAAGCAATGTTTAAAGCTGAGCATGTGAAGTACATTATTGTACCTACTGTATTATACTGCTGATGAATGAAGTTTAATTACTAATGAATGAAATATATTGCTGATGAATGAAGTTTAATTACTAATGAATGAAATATATTGCTGATGAATGATGAATGGAGTTTTTTTAATAGTGAATTTAGTGTATTGCTAATGAGTGAGGTTTTATGATTTTTTTTTTCTTACGGGGATTAGCCCACCCAGGCACTGATCCACATCGGGGCGTGGGGGGGCGAAAATGTAATAATAATAATAATAATAATAATAATAATAATAATAATAATAATAATAATAATAATTATTATAATATAGAACTATAAATACAAAAATTTAAAAAAAAGAGAGAAACAATATAATGTATATATGTTGTGTTGTCAATAGTAAGAGAAACAATTGAGACCCTGCAATTGTGTGTAAATGAGGCAGAAAGTCAGATCAGCAACTTGGGACTTGTCACAATTTTCTTGATGCCTTATGGCAGCTGGATCCACCATTAGACAACACATTATGTGGGTAAAGTATACTGCTGATGAATGAATGAAGCTTTATAACTATGAGAGAAATTAAAAATTGAGAGATGAGTTAAGTTTCTAGAGATGCTTTCATGACGATACTTAACAAATTTTTAAACAAGTCTCACAGCATAGAGATGAACTCAGAGGTTTATAGTGAACCAAGTTATCACTGTACTAGGCTTTTATGTGTACTGTACTGATCTCTTGAATTCTATTTTTAAACTTATAGGAACAAAGGGTGGGGGAATTGTTTTGTGGTAGGTGGAGGGTAGGAGTGTGGGTGTGTGAAGTGTGAGGTAAAAAAAAAAGGAGGGAAGAGGCAGGGAAACAAAGGGGTGATGGTAGGTGGGTGACTATAATTCAGAGGACCCTTAAACCCCCTGCCGGCGACTGCTGCTGCCGCCACGGGACCTAGCCCAAAAAATCTCCTGCTTCTGTTGGAGGTGGTGCGTAGGTTGATGGGTTCCTCCACCACCCAGTTTGGTAGAATCAGAGAAAATTACTAAGAAAATATAATAACGGTTTGGACTTGAATGATGATTTAGTTTATTATATATCTATCTGTTTCTGTTTATTTATATTTACTACTCTGTCAACCTATCTGTCCAGGAGGAGAAATAAGAAGTTTGATATGAAATAAAGATAAAAATAGATAATATACAGTGTAAATAAATGTTTTAATTTGTGGTAAACTTTGTTACATAGAGGTTTTAACAGAAGGGAAGTGGAGGACTGAAATAGTTTAGTGCAGGAAGTGTAGAGGTCAGACATGGAGGTATATACCGTATGTAGGGGGAGGGGTTGATGGACAGTGTCTGGGAGAGTGACTATAACATCACCCACTGAGTTACAACTGGGTAAGGGATTTGGGTGTTGAGTTACAGAAAAATGCATGTGTTTGTGTTTATCTGTGTGTGTGTGTATGTGCCTGCTCTTGCCTGTATGGGTGTCTAAGTATGTTTAAGTAAATTCTTGTATGTGTGATACCCCTCTGGTGCTTTCTGTGTACAAACAAGCAAATTGAAGATTGAATATGGGGGTGAATTATCATATTGAACTTTTATACAGGTAGTCGTCGACTTACGACCTAGATTGGTTACGGCCGACCGGTCGTAAGTTGATCTGGTCGTAAGTCGGCCTATGTTATAATTACCTTACGTATATTATACTGTAATGTGTAATGATAATATAATCATCTTTAAGTCATATTTTATCAACATTTTCTTTGTTCATTATTGTTACGGTCGTCAGGTTTAAGTAAATCACTGCATACTACAGTACAATTGGTTTATTATTTACACTGGGGCTGGGGCCAAAACTGTCGTACCGCCGGTCGTAAAGTCGAACAGACGTAAGTCGCATAGGTCGTAAGTCGACGACTACCTGTATATACAATATACAGGAAAATTAAGTATTTGCCACTACAGTATTATGGTGATAGCCCTCCCACCCCATGGTACTGTAGGGGCACCTGAGGGACATAGCTCACCAAAGTACAGTGGTCCCTCGGTTAAATAACACAATTCGTTCAACAGAGTCATTCGTTAACCTAAAATTTCGTTAACGGAATCTATTATTTCAATGGGATGTTGGGTAATTGATTCCAACTCACAGGAAGAGGATACATATAAAGTACTGTATACCAGTAATAGAATTAACAAAACATTAAATATAAACAAAATATAGTACCCTGCACTGTACTGTACAGTATACTGTATAATAATTAATAATAAACAATAGAATACTGTATTTTAACTCACTTTGAGGTGTGTATGTCGTATTCCCGGCAGCTTTGTTTACATATCAAACAGCTGATTGTAGAGGCAGTCGATGATGACATGCCATATTCTTTACAGAGGCATTGGTTCTAATGCCTTCTTCTTATTTCATAATAATTTCTGCACTGTATATTATCAATATGTCAACTAAAGTTTGGAATGACCAATAATTTTAATGTAAAAATGCAAAAATATTCAAGAGACCAACAAAATCGATGTTCACTCCACTGTAAACAAAGTTAAACTGAGAAGCTGATGGGCACAGAAAAACTGTTCCCTGTACTGTCTATATTATCAATATGTTAACTAAGTTTCAGAATGACCAATAATTTTAATATAAAAAAATGCAGAAATATTCAAGAGACCAACTTTCTTGATATTTACTCCACTGGAAACGAATGTAACATAGAACCAATTACTGTATTGGCGGACTAGCTGATCAGCTGATGCGCACAACAAAACTTGTTTTTCGTAAGGATTTCCTTAATTGAAGTTTTGTTCGATAATTGAACTGAAAATCCCTATGGGTGCTAATTCGTTAACCAAAATTTCGTTAATCAAACCGTTCGTTAACCGAGGGACCACTGTATTGTAAGATAAAGGTTTTCAGTAAAACCAGTTGTAGAAAAAAACCCATTGTCTGTTTGAACTTTGGTATTCAAAGAGTCTATCACACCTACACAAAAACACGTTGCTTATTTCTGTATCCACATGTTACCGTTCATGAGACGGAAACAGTAGTTAGATCATCTTTATTCCTCACACTCTGTTTCTGATCATTTAATATGCATTACTGTACTGTACAACCAGTTGCCATGCCACTGTTGCGATGAAAGAGCGTACTACACACATAGTAGCTCGATTCCGAGTGATAGCAAAGTAGGAGGAAGTAGTACTACACATGAAAATAGAATAGAACCTGCCTATTTTAATGTCTTGCATATTTTAATAACTTGCCTATACAGTATTTACTTCATAACCACCCAAAATCATGAAGATTAATGACTACCTGTCTTGATTCTCAGCCCTGTTTGATGACAGTCACTGTTTGCATGTTGATGTTATCATTATATTTTGATGGGTCAGTGTTGTTTACATTAGGCCTTCCTTGTTTTGGTCTGACTTTGATGTAGCTCTGCCTGATGACAACTTACTGTATGGTACAGTAATTCTCAGCCTGGGATCAAGGATGAAAGAATAATGAGGCTTATTTAATGAATTGCTGCCTTAGTAGTGATCACATCTTTTATTCAGTAATTTCTCTATCTTACAGATGAAATGAAACTTGACATTGCCTGTACAGTAATTCAGTAATTAATTTTAAAGATTAAAATAATGTGATGTAAATTTGATTAATATTAGATACGTAGTCTAACGTTTCACTGGTAAAGTAAAGGTATTAGTTTTCTCATCTCAGATATATCTCATGAAGGCATTATTTTTGCTCAACCATACAGGCATTCTTGTCCTCATATTAACATGTAGCTTTAGTGTTGTAGTGAATCTGTACTGTAGTACAGTACTGTATTAATTTTGTAGTGCATCTGTACTATAGTAATGATATTGTACCTAACATGTAGTACTGTTTTGTATTATGATATTTCTACATTGTTAATGCAGATGAGTACAATATATAAGTCTGCTCCTGTCTTTGGTGTCTTGAAAGTAGGTCACAGTGATCTTATATATTAACCTTGATGTTTAATCTGCTGTAAATCATTAGCTCCTGAACCTGTCTTGTATCTTGGAGTGGTTCTGAGTCTAGTGTCCTCAAGTTATTGATTAATAAAATGTGTTGGAGAGAAGAAAGCAAAAAAGAATGAAAGAAAAAATTGTATAACTTTGTATTCAGAAAAAGACTTGCCGAGTAAGATATTTTTGAGGGTACAATCACTCCCCCTCCACTTCCCCAGAACTTTATCTCTTGTTAACTCCACCTTTGACTTGCCTTTGACCTACATTCTCCAAAATTACATTAGTCCTTCCCTGGCCAGCCTCCAACACACCTGCTTAAAGTTTAACTGAAATTGATCTTACTGTAATTGAGATAAGTTTCTTTACAAGTTGACTTCTTTGAACTTGAGGTGAGTTACTACCCTGTTGCTCCCATAACAGCTTTTACATAACTCGGCCAATGTGTCCTTTAATATTTGGGTCTAATGGCATGGTCTTATACTGTACCTGTATATTAATTTTTCATCGACCATCATTAGAATTAAAGGGGTTCTTCTTTCACCAATGTTTATTTCAACTATCAAGTGTCATAAAAATTAGTTGGCTGTTTTATAAGATGTCTTGTGTATGAAAAAAAAGAACCCTCTGGAGTCGGGTAAACTGTAACTATATACTCAGCCAGGGGTAACACTTGTCGACTGTGGCACCCTGGTGGGGGAGATGTGAGTGAAGTGGGTCACTGTGTAACTTTATAATGAACACAACCTGCCAGCCTCAGCCTCCACCTGTGTCAGCCTCTCACACTGGCATTAGTCCACCAGCCCAAGATGATGTGTCTAATGAAGCTGGTGCCTATTGAGTCTTGTAGTGGCCATCTCTAACACACTCTTTTTAAAGGTAGTGGCTATTAAGAGAAAAAAAAGTCATTTGGTGAGCAATGAGGCTATTTCCTCACCTTTTTTGTTTCTAAAATAAGTTATCTTTAGTCCTGATAGTCCATATTCATAAAGTTTTTGTGCCATGTAAGAATTTAATGTTTTATACTTTTTTAAGTTTACTGTTATTTCACAGTTTAGTCTTTATGTTAGTTTTATTTAATTCTATGGCTTTGTTTTATACAATAGTTTGCCTAATGATGGAGATAGACTCTTCAAAAATTTTTGGGATGGAATAAGCCAAATTGTCAACTGTTTTATTCATTTTAGATAAGACTCTGCTTCCCGAAGGACAAATTTATTGCTGATATGTACTGTATATGTTATGAATAATGTTAAAAATTGCCCAATGTTAATATATTAGGCAAACCAATCATCTAATGTTAATATTAGACAGGCCAAATTCCCGATTCTTGGCAGTAAACAATGTTGTGTAATTATTGTGTCCCTTCAGCAGGAGCGAGGCGGCGGCAACGGCGGCGCCCACGGAGCGTGATGGCATAATGGCGTCGGGCAAGGACCGACGCGGTTACGAGCACGAGTCTTCCAGTGACACCGACAACCCAGACTCTGATGGCCGACGACCCAGGGCCTACAGGAACCGCTTTGGGTAGGTTGTGTGTGTGGTACAAACATTTGTCTTCCTGATCGGTACATATACAGTAATTTTCATATAACCACCAAGCTAAGCTTTATAAAATCCTTAAGTTGTTCATAGTACTCAGAGGGTTAAGTAATGATGTCCTGGCATGACCATAAAATATTTTCTGATATTAGCAGCAGTTATTTTTAGTGTTTTCTTGTTGCAGGTGAGTGTACTGTACTTGTGTGTACGCATTATCAGCTGATCATGCCCCAGTCAGATAAGGTAAGATGAGACTCGTTCATCTGTCTGTCTTGTGGCTTACTGAAGGAATATGATGCTTTGTAACGAATGTTTCATCAGAAAACAGAGCCACGTACTAAGATGCTCATGTCAGTAATATACTGATCATACTAAATGGCCTTTTACTCTTTATGTAGATTGCAAAACAAAAGATGGATGCCACTAATCACTGATTAGTTTTATTATGTGGTATAGCTAAACTCTGAAGTTAAAGACAATTACATACTGGTATTCCTTGTGATTGTGAGGTCAAGAGGTGTGTGTACTGAATGTTATGTTGCAGTTAAGAATCAAAATCATTAAATTACAATTTGAATATAATGGGACATGTACACTGTTTAGAAGTTTGTGTTGGTATTGTTGGAGCATGTTTTGTTGAACTTGTGACAAAATGGGTCTCACAATCCGGTATAAACAAGGAAAGTCGTGTTATTTATTTCCCATGTGAGCAGGTAACACATGGGGGGTTGTGTTGTGCGTGGCTGGTACTCAGTTGCCACGAGCCCGGATGGTGGTGGTACATTGATACTGAGTGGTGTGTAGTTTGCTGTTGCTGTTGTATATTGTCATGGCTCTGTTCTCACTGATAATAATGTCTACCATGCACACACACACTGTAATCCTTTTGTGCTAACATATACTGTACATGTTTGCAAACTTATACATATTTACATTTTTATATTTATACTGTACTGTATACACAAATGCATCAATATGCCGTTACGCTCACAGTGAAGCTTGGCCATAGCCATTTATTATATATGTTCATTGCAATAATTGCTGTTGGGTTATTGTACTACCAATTTGTTCTGGGAATAATGCCTTTAACTACATAATATTCAGAAAGGGTATTTTTTTATTATTATTACTCTGGGAACTTTGCCACCCAATTGCTTATGTTGGTACAGGATTCAGATTTGTGAGGCTGAAACGGTGGGCGTGTTCACCTGCTCGAGGTTGGGATTATTATGCGGGAAATATTGGAGATTTACACTTTAAGTGGTGCGTTCTCTGCGTGGATTTGAGTTACAAATGGTAATTCTTCTGTGTATCTCTTTACTTTTATTTTAAAATTATAAGTGTGTGTTAACATTATGTGCATTGGGGAGGCTTATGGTTATTCAGCAGACAGATTTATTGCTGGTAACAGATCTGTTTGGCTTTTATGAAACTCAAAAGAGAAGGAATAGTTGGGTAAAATATGTTTATTTGAGACTAACATCAACCAATCACTTGGCGCTATTCATGAAGCACTCTACATGTGTTGCAGATGTGTTTTATAACAGGTGAACTAGTGTTGCCCGCCCGCTGTAAAATATCTCGCATATTCACTTTTTTATATTTATTTTTTACCTTTTGTTTATTTCTCACAAATTAAGCAAAATATCTATGGAAAGTTCATTTTTTAGAGGGATTAGTGGCCCAAAGAGCCCAATCCCATTAGGGGTAGTGTGGATACAGCACACATAAAACTAAGCTTTTGGGGCACAGTGCTCGAACTGTTGATCGTTGGGTTAAGGAGGTGGGTGTTGTATCCACTCAGGATGTGCGACCCTTGATTTACTGCTCTCCTGCAAACTGCTGTTATTATTACTCGAGTGACCAACATATGTGCCGATATCCATTATGAGTTGAGCTAACATTTGTTATTAATTAATTAGTGAGAGTAAAAATATGAAAATAAATATTGTTTATTGTTTGTATCAAATTTTTTTTGGATGAACATAATGGATAGAAACAATCAGGTGTTGAATGTTTTGACATCCTGAGAATGAAACATATTTTATATACAGTATATATATATATATATATAGATAAAATCACACGGGAAAAGGGAAACAACGGAGCACAGTTGTTGCTCCGTTGTTTCCCTTTTCCCGTGTGATTTTATCTATAGTATATATATATATATATATATATATATATATATATACAACAAACAAACAAACAAACAATGTACAGTATTGTCTCTTCCTGTACAATATGTGGGTAAGTCTTTATTATTTATGTCAGTTAATACTGTTTCACTTTTAACTGGAAGTAGAAATTCGTGGTAGCCAGCAGCATATGGAGAAATGTGGTTGAAAATGTGAGAGTCATTTAGCGCATACATCATGGTAGTACGTGTGGTGTATGACAGGTTCTTGGTAACATTCGTCATCACCCAGTTAATGCACAGGTCCAGGAGGCAGTGGGGAGACACAAGGTGGGGAACATGAGGCAGGGGAAACATGAGGTGGGAACACATGAGGTGAGGGAGACGAGGTGGAGAACACACAAGGTGGGTGAGGCAAGAGGCAGGGGAAACAAGAGGTGGGGAACACACTTGGCAGAGAACACACTAGGCAGAGAACACACTAGGCAGGGAACACACTAGGTGGATGACACACAAGGCGGGTTTGGGCTGGCTGGTCCACGTTAATCTGCCCTTGATGGACATGTGGGTGCTGGTCACAGGGTTTAGGCTGTGGATTATTGACGGTCTCTAACGTGGCAGGAGTAAATGATTGGGTTGTAGTGATGTACCAGTGTGGGTTGGGTGGGATGTTGGGTAGATGGGGTGTGTGTGTGTTGGGTGTGGTGTGGGGTGGATAGGATATAATGTGGGGTAGTGTGGTGTAGGTGTGGGATATAAGTGGTGTTGGTGGGAGTGTGTTCTGGTGTGGAATAGGATGTGGTGGTTTGGTGTGGGATGGGTTGGTTGGGGAATAGAATATGGCTTGTGTAAGTCAGTGTGATTTTAATGAAGAAATTTTGTAAGGTTAGTAAATGGTATAGCAATCTGGTGTGAAGATGACAATCACCTTTATGAACAATTTCTGCTACCATTTAGATTCTGACTGTCATTTTAGCTAGTATATACACAAAAAATTCTTCATCGTCATAGCTCATGAATTATTTACCACTCAGGTCACAGTGCATCGTTGTTTAGAAGATCACAGAAAATAAAATTAAGTTCTGGCTGATATATCACACAGGGTTTAATATCGCTGGATAAATACACTACCTATACACATGGTTCTTGGTCACTTATAGGTTGACCTCGACTTGCATTTGAAGGTCACAGGGACAGGTTGATGAGACTACTATACTGTGATAGATGCTCCTTATAATGACATACCTCAACAAAGTGTATATGTTGTGTTTATTTTGTGAAATCGGTTGTTTTGCAAAATTACCGGAATGCATATTGGTAATTTTGCAAAATAACTTGCAGACAACTTAAACTAACCTAACCTTATGGTTAGGCCAGCACATAGTCCAAAGTTAATAAAAACAAAAGAACAGGACTACTTGACTGTGTATCAAGCTACACGAGCCATCCTAACCTAACCTCTCACTTACCCTAACCATAAGGTTAGGTTAGATTAGGTTGTCTGTTAGTAAGTTATTTTGCAAAATAACCGATTTTGCAAAAAAAAAAACGTGACATAAGTATATACATACAGTACATGACCACGACCTAATCTGAATGATCACACAACTATGTATAAAAGTTCTCCATGACCAAGCTATATATGTGCAGGGAGTGATACACTGTTGACTCACCACTTCCAGAGCTTAACGTCATGTCAATATCTCTGAATAGTTCAACCACTCATGACCTTCACTCACTTTACCTGGTCACAGAGTGGATGTAATGCAGTTTATACCAGGGTTACATTCCACAGCTACATCCCAGTTTAATCGAATATGTAAATTTTTGTTATTAAAAGTATGAAAATTTTGGTGAATGCATTACCTAGTTTTGTTACACCATGTTTATATAATTTGAAAATAAGGTGGTTTTACATACAATGAACTTTCCATATGTGAAGCACAGAAAGTTACGTGTCAAGATGTTTACTTTGAGAAATAATGACATCTAAGTTAATAGTGTATTGTTGTGAACTATGTTTTTGACCACTCTACCCTGACCTCTTAAGCTCAGGTTAATACATCCCTGACCACTAAAACCAAAAGAAAAATAAACATCTAAAGATCATGGAGGTCATTTCAAGGAGATGGTAGCGATTGCTACATATATTTATGACACCCAAGAAGCTAATTTAAGAACGTGACACATTAGAGCTGCAACATTGATCACCGAATTTTTGCTGTTTTAGTAGCATAAAATTTTCTTCTATTTGCACATCTGTTGCTGCTGGCTATTTATGTGATAAATATTCGATGTGATTTGAGCTGCTCGGTCGAGAATTAGGGGACACTGTCAAAAAGAAATGAAACCAGCATGAATAGTCTTTATTCTGAGATTTGACTAATTTTTGGGTAATCAGCTTCCCAAATTCAAAGGGACTGCTGAATCCAATGATTCCAAAATGGCCACAGAACCCAGTATCCAAACTGGCCACTGAATTCAATGAATCCAAAATGGCCACTGAATCCAGTGAATTCAAAATGGCCAATTAATTCAAAATGGCCAATTAATTCAAAATGGCCCGTGAATCCTAAATAGCTGCTGAATCTATTAAATCCAAAATGGTCAATTAATCCAGTGAATCCAAATTTGCCAATGAATCCAAAATGGCTGCTGAATCCAAAATGGCTGCTGAATCCAACGAACCCAAAATCGAAGCTGAATCCAATTATACTCCAAAATGGCTGATTGAAAATATTTCACCATTGTTCTTTGTCCGCCTGACGTCTCTGCCTTTTAAATTTGATGCCAAGTTTCTGGAGTATAAACTCAGAGAAGAGCGTACAATGTAGGTCAGTAGGTTGTGGCGCTGGGCAGGAGGAAGGGATAACGCGCACACACAGCTTGTTGCTTTGTGTGGGTGTGTGTGGGGGGGGGGGGGGGGGTTGGTTTGTGTGTGGATGTGAGTTTTGCGTGTGTGGTTGTGTTTTTTTTTAGTGTAGACGTATGTGGGTGTGGGTTTTTATGTGTGTGTGTGTGTAGGTGTATGTGTGGATGTTTGTGTGTACTCATCTCTATACATTTGTGTGTGTGTGTGTGTATATGTAGTTTTTATGACTGCAATTAGCTTCGATGTGTTTAGCAGAATGTAACTGATTTCATGTATTTTTCACTTTGTCTTTGTAATTGTCTGATACATAACACTCATTCATTCACTCACTCACAAAAGTACTCTTACTAGCCTGAGAGAAAAAGGTAAGAAGATGGCCAAGAAAGAAGAATGAATGATGGAAGAATGAATGAAGGGATGGGGGAGGAAGGGAAGGGGAAGGGGGAGAGGGACTGCACCACCAGTTTCTTGCTCGTATTCAGATGGGGGAAGTTGGCGGAAATTGACCCTCCCCCCTTCCAATACACACACACACACATTCTTTAATTTTCTTTCTTATCCTTTTTCTCAATCTCTCTCTTATCTTCTTTCTCATTCTCTCCTTCTCTCTTATTCTCATTCTGTTTTTTATACTCTTTCTCATTCTCTCATCCTCTTCTCATTCTCTCTCTTTCTCATTTCTCTCGTTTTCATTCTTTCTCTCATATGAGACGCGTCCTGGATGTCCCACAGGAAACAATAAAATAAATGAAAGAAAGAAACATTAATCTTACTTATGAAAGACCATTTTTTTACCCGTTATTATCATTAATTATTATTGTTTAGTCATTGGCGCATTTCTTTCCTCCCAACATTAATCTGCGTTTTATAATCTCACTTTTTCTCTAAATATTAAAACATTTTCCAGACACCTTTGTATTTTTTTGCATTGGGTTTATTTTGTATTTTCGTGGAACGCTAAAGAATGAAGAATTATAGTTTTTACTGTATTATGTATTGTTAATTATTGTCGTGGTTGAAATTGCTTTACATGGATGTTAACTAATGCGTATGTAAGGGAATGATGGTGTTTTGTGGTGTGATGTGATGGTTCTCTTGTTAGCTGTTTGTGTTATTATTATTGCTTTGTATCATTATGCATTAGAAATTTGAATATATTTGGGTCTCATGAATACATTATTAGGAACTCCCGCTTATTTCACCTGAGGATTAAACACCCTTACGATAAGCGGGGGTTTAGACTTAAGTTAGATTAGCATTAAGGTTGTTTAATCATTCTTGTATAAGAAGGTGGGGTTCCTAATGTTTACGAGATCATGAGTGTATATACGAATATTACTTAAGGAAAGTATTCACGGAATTCTTGTGATTCCAGTACAGTATTGAACAAACTGCAACACACCCGACGAATATACTGCGTACTCTACGCCTCGTTATCCAAATCACACTTTTCAGGAATATTAAAAAAAAATATTATTTCATTACTGCTTCAACTGACTAACATTTTCAGTCCCTGGAATGAATAAATTTATGGTGCATTCATTTTTCAAGCCTGGTGTTTTATGTTTCTTATGTGAAGATAAATAACGTTTTTCCCTTCTGTATATATTGCATTATGCATTTAGCTGTAAAACGTTCCCCGGGTTTTATTTGAATATATGAATTGTATAAATACTGTGTGTGTGTGTGTGTGTGTGTGTGTGTGTGTTTTATACACGCGAAGATGTTCATTAGTCCACCGACCACTGGAGTTGTATAACCTGAATGCATAAGATTAAATCACTGAAGTATACAAAAATAAAACATTAATACACAGTAGACTCATAATTTTTAAACTTTTGAATTCGCGAAACTAATGATTTTTGTCAAGGATTTAGTAAATGTGAAATTGAGATAGTTTATTATTTATCAAGAATGATTTTACGAGAAGAAGAGAAGACTATGTAGTTTATATCGGGAGAACAATAAAGATAAATAAGAGAGACGCGGCGTGTAAAATTGACAAATGGATTATATTATGTAAAGTGTTATATATATATATATATATATATATATATATATATATATATATATATATATATATATATAAGGGAGCTGGTGAGAGTGGTTGTTTATTGTCATAGTTACGGTTTATGGTCATTACTGTGGTACGTCACGTGTGGTGGTTGGTTCCTGAGAGGTGGAGGTGGTGTTGGGGAGGGGGGGGAGAGTCAGAGGTTGGAGGAGGAGGAAGAGAAGGAGCAGGGGAGGAGTAGAAAGGAATTGGTGGAATGGAAGTAGGAGTAGGGAAGAGGAGGTAGGTAGGTAGGTAGGTCAGCTGGCACAACAGTAGGTATTGTCTGGCTATTAATTTATCATTCCTCTATAGTAATTAAACCTGTCGAGTCTGGATTCCGCCTGTCACTCTTCAACAAACACACTGCTGAGGGGGGAGGGGGCGGTGAACATGAAGTAGATTTATGGATTTCAAATATATGTTGTTATTCCCAGCTTCGTATAGGCCCTCACCCTATACTATAGGGTGTTGGGGTGAGGGTGGGGAGGGGTGCTAAGGTTTGTCGGTCCGAAAGGTTAGACACCCTCGATTATAGCACCAGATGATTAAACACCCTAGGGTGTTTTAAGTTAATTATCGGGCGGTGGGGGGCTATTATTCACGTGATCAGTAGTTATAGTTCAGGTCACTACTCACTGTGGCCATTACTCACGGCTTGGTTAGTTTAGTTTCCTAACCTTACCGTGTGGAGTGGGAAGTGGATTTATCGATGAAAAAGAAATAAGTGTATAAAATTTAGCGGCGTAGTGTATAAAACAGCTTTTGCATCAGTGTCACATAAATTTAATGTTAGTGTCGGTATGAAATCTTTTCTTTTTCAGTCCACCACCTCCCCCCCCCCCCCCCCCATATCCCCTCTGCCCCAGTGTGGGCATGTGCGGGGCGTGTGGTGTAGGGTGCGGGTGGCGCGTGCGTGCCCTGCAGCGCGGGTGGTGGTGGTGTGAGGTGTAGGTAGCATATCCCAGCACACACCGGGCGCCGCCACAACACTCCCGCGTGTCACTCTACACTGCTGGTAATCCCCACCTCTCCCTCCCTCCTGCGTAGTGTGTTGAGCCCACCCGCGGGGCCTCCCACTGTCGGTTTTTCTTCCCCCCGGTGTCCTCCAGTGACCAAACTTTTCTACTACAACAGGAAAAAACTGAAAACAAACTTTGTGTCGGTATTATGCAGCGCCAGCCAGCGTTAGTGAAAAGTTTAGATAATGTGTAATAATTGGAAGATTCTGTTTCTGGATAAGAACTGGTGTGACGTAACAAATTATGGATCATGTATTAGGTACTTACTGCACACGAGGGCTGACAAACAAACTAGACGTCAAGAATTGAGCTCCCTGCGGTAACACAAGTGGCAACATTATGCCATTGAAGTTCCCAGGGAGACCCAAGCCGGGTGGCGTGTCTGCCCTGTCGCCCTCAAGTTGTTGTCGACGGTGGAAGAACAGCACAACCACCATCACCAACACCACCAACACCTCACCGTAGAAAGATTTATTAACCAAATAACTTCCGGCAGATTTAACCGGGAACCTGGACGAGGTATCGTACCCAGGCGATCACCCGGAAATTTTGGAAGAGTGAAGAGGGAGGGAAGGAGAGCTGCTAGATCCCTCCCTCTCTCACCCTCCCAGGTGACAGGGAGAAAGAACAGTATCTGGGATTACCTTGATTATTAATGACTTGTATTACCTGTTAACGATGATAAATTACGTTGTATATGAATGGCGCATTAGTGACAGGAATAACGTAGATCAGTTCTAATATATATATATATATATATATATATATATATATATATATATATATATATATATATGCGCTACAATAATACTTTTCGAAGACTGAGTATATGGAATGAGAGTAATCTAGAGAGACAGGTAACGTGAAGATACAAATGACTGGACAGGTAGAGAGTTGTGGTAATGGTCAATGTTTTTGTGTGGAGTGACAGGAACCGTGAATATAGAGAGACACTGGAGGGGAGTTGAAGGCGGAGACTAAAGTGATGGTTGATCTGTCTGTTGTCTGTCTAAAGTATTGGTTGGGGCTCATTCACTCTACACTGGCCTGGTTACCTGCAGCTGATTAAGTTAGGTTAGGTTGGGTGGGGTTTAAATAGGCTGCGTTGGGTTAGGTGGAGTGTGTCCTGGAGGGGGGGGGGGGGGAGCTATTCAGTTATTTGTTGGGTCGACTCAGCAGGTGTGTTGAGTGGCCTGTGGCGGAGTTAGTTAAGGATTAATGGTAGTGGGAGATTAGCTGGGGGTGGGTTAGGGGGAGTGGTACGAGATTAGGTGAGATGGATTAAGAAAGGTGGTGGGAGATTAGGTTAGGTGGATTAGGGAGGGGTTGTGGTATGAGATTAGGGGAGGTATTAGGTTTTCAGGAGAATACAATTGAATCGAATGGAGATTTGGATATTAGTAATGAGATTAGACAATCACTATGGCGATCAGATGACTTCGGGAGTGAGTTCCAGTACATGATAGGTGATCATAAAGGTAATTAGGTGATACGTATAGAATGAAGGTGAACCCAAGGCATCTACAGTACTTCCTTCACGCCTGACTGCTCTGTCGTAGATGTTAGTAAGGTAGACTGTGGTAGACGCCGGCCAGGACTACAGTCTGGTGTATATGATGGTGCCTCCTGTTTGGGGTTATTTGTGTCGACAGTCGTGACTCTACGTGTTGCTTTCTCGACCCTCTGTGAAAATGATTGTGTTATGTTTATCTTTATTTTGCTAATTTTGGTCTTTTATTGATGATTATAACAGTATATTCTTCTTCTAATCTTCAATGGTTACTCTATACTCAATTATACTAATAAGACTGATGAGTTGAAACGTAAATTCACGAGCTTAAATTCTGGCTCAGTTAGTATTCTGGTGGGGATTTTCTGTCTCAGCTGTGGTGAATTATATAAAAAAAAAATGTAAAACAACAACCCAGAAGCTCGCTGTTATGAATTACGAGGAGGTGGGCAGAGCACGTCCTGGGTATATTAAATGTGTTAAAACAGTGTACAAGTAGAGGAAGAAGCCAAGTTTAAAATTCAAGTGTTTATCGTGGGGCGTGACGCTTGTGTAGCAGCAGCGGGAGGTGGCTGTAATGGAGACACGCTGCTGCTGGGGAGATGGATTACATGACGAATATTTGTACTGTGTGTGTATGTAAAGCTTTGTCCTGTTGGTTGTGTTGTCCAGTTCGTGAAATGGACCTAACCAAACTCACCCTAATCCAATCCAGCCTATCCTATAACTAACTTAGAGTAGGTTAGGTTAGGTTATTTCAGGTCATTTTGCATAGTTCGTGAAGTTCTGAGCTCCTAACCAAATGTAGGTTAGAAGGTTGGACTGGTTAGGTTAAATTAGAAGGTTGGATTAGGTTAGGTTAGATTGGGTTAGGTTAGGAGCCCACTTCACCAACTAGACTACAGTATTTCACAAACTGGGCGGTACACATACACACACACACACTGTTGTCAACAATGGTTGGAGGGCGATTGTGTTATGGTGGCGCGGCGTGGGTCTTACTTCCTACAAGGGTAGTGAACGCTCCAGTCACACACAAAGGTTGACCAGGCGTAGAAGTTACCAGACGGCGACCACCTATGTGTGTGTGAAAAGAATGTCATCAGTTTATGAGGTCATCAAGAAGAACACAACACAAACTCACGCACACAATCTACATCAACAGGAATTTTTTTTATAGTAATCCAGAAAACTCTCTAAACTGTCTAACAGTCACGTGGTGGCAGTTTACTTCTTCCTCTTTACTGTACACGTTCCTTCTTCACTCTTGCTTTACACATACCGTATCTTATGTTCTGAAACCCACGGCGAAGTATTTTAGTATAGTTCCCCGTTCAGACTCCAACCTCCAAGTAATTCTTTCCTCTCCCTCCCCCTTCTCCCCCTTTCCTCTCCCCCTTCTCCCCCTTTCCTCTCCCCCTTCTCCTTTTTTCTTTCCCCTTTCTTTCTTTCATTCCTCTCCCCCTTCTCCCTCTTTCCTCTTCCCTTCCCCCGTTCTCCCTCCTTCCCCCCCCCCCCCCCCCCCCGGCCCAGGATTACTACTGACGGAGGGAGACTTGAGTGACTCCACCCAGTCTACCTTGTGAAGTAAGTCATGTATACAGTGTGTTGGGTGATGTTGTCTCGTGTATTACCACATGTTATTACATCTACTTCTTGTAGTTGTTGTTGTTATTCTTGTTCTTGTTCTTCTTCTTCGTGATCCCTGTACACACCGAGACACTGCACACGACACTACTCTTCTGTCATCTGTATAGGTAGTGGTCTCATATTACTGTTAAAATAATTGAAATATTCATGCGTCGGGGGGATATACAGGGTGTCGATAAATGATTACCCTAAAAACAGTACGCTCTCGTGCTTTAATCAGGGTAATCATTTATGGACACCCTGTATTATGTGTAACTGTTAAATATATGTCTATTACTCTGATACATGTACTTAAGTGGTTTGGGGTTAATATGTTAGTCAAATATTCACAGGTAACAGAGTGTGAAGGTATTAACTGGTATAGGTACATTTGGAACTTATGATTAAATATCTTGAAATACTGTATTCTTGGATAACTTCTCGGTCAAGATAACACAGCCACACTACTCGGTCAAGATAACACAGCCACACTACTCGGTCAAGATAACACAGCCATACTACTCGGTCAAGATAACACAGCCATACTACTCGGTCAAGATAACACAGCCACACGACTCGGTCAAGATAACACAGCCACACTACTCGGTCAAGATAACACAGCCACACTACTCGGTCATGATAACACAGCCACACTACTCGGTCAAGATAACACAGCCATACTACTCGGTCAAGATAACACAGCCATACTACTCGGTCAAGATAACACAGCCACACTACTCGGTCAAGATAACACAGCCACACGACTCGGTCACGATAACACAGCCATACTACTCGGTCACGATAACACAGCCACACTACTCGGTCATGATAACACATCCTTGTATATTCAGGGATAACACTCGGTCAAGTTAATATTTGAGTGATTGTTTAAAAAAAAAGAGGAAAATTCGTGGATATTTATGGAGTTAATTACACTTGGACAAAAGTTAAGAGAAAACAGATCCCGTTGACACCTGCTAATTAATTACCTGACGTAGTGTGGATGCTTATTACCTGGTGTTGGTTTGTCTCCCTCACCCCCTCCTTCCTTCTCCTTCCCTCACACCCTCCCTCTCTCTCCCTCTCACCCACGCCCCGCCCCCTCTCACCCACGCCCCGCCCCCTCTCACCCACGCCCCGCCCCCTCTCACCCACGCCCCGCCCCCTCCGTCACCCCCTCCCTCTCATCCACAACCTCCCTCACCCACCCCCACTCCCTCACCCACAACCTCACCCCCTCCCTCGCCCACAACCTCACCCCCTCCCTCGCCCACTCCCTCACCCCCACCCTCCCTCACCCCCACCCTCCCTCACCCCCACCCTCACCCCCACCCTCACCCCCACCCTCCCTCACCCCCCTCCCTCACCCCCACCCCCACTCCCCCACCCCCTCACCCCCACCCCCTCACCCACTCCCCCACCCCCTCACCGCCACCCCCTCACCGCCACCCCCACTCCCCCACCCCTTCACCGCCACCCCCTCACCCACTCCCCCACCCCCTCACCGCCACCCCCTCACCGCCACCCCCACTCCCTTACCCCCTCCCTCACCCACAACCTCACCCCCTCCCTCGCCCACTCCCTCGCCCACTCCCTCACCCACCCCCCCTCACCCCCACCCTCCCTCACCCCCACCCTCCCTCACCCCCACTCCCTCACCCCCACTCCCACTCCCTCACCCCCTCTCCCCCACCCCCACCCCCTCACCCATTCGACGCTCTCCACCATAACGACCAATTTGTGCTCAACAAATTAAGTTATTCCTGCAGGAGGGTGGTGAGCATCCCGCCCCGCCCCTGTAGTCACGTATAGTGTGGTTGTGGTGGTGATAGTATAGGGTTGTGTAGGGTTAGTGGTAGGACTCCAGTGGTTGGTGTGGGGGATAGAGGGGGAGGTGGGGGATAGTGGGATTAGATTGTAGAGATGGAAAAATATGTGATTCATTGTTCCTCCCATTCCTTCCCATTCCATTACCCATCCCTCCCCCCTTCCCTCCCTCCTCCCTTCTCTCCCTCCATCCTGCTGGTGAGATATATGTAGCGCCGTTCTCCTCCCCCAGGTAGGTCTTCTGTAGGGTAGTCTTCGGCACCGGGTGAATGTGTTCATCTCCAGTTTAATGGCGCCTTCTGGATAATAGTCCCTCCCTCCCCCCGTCCCTCCCTCCCCCCGTCCCTCCCTCCCCGGGCCGAATAGATATACCGTGTCCTTTATTTAATGGGGACGATGTAGACTAATCCCCATGAAAGTGACCCGCTAAAGCAATCCTCGTCTGTTTGGGGGACAAAAAAAATATTATTTAATAGTGGACGATTTGTTTCCGTGCCATTGAGTGGAGTTATGGAGCAGTAGGATGGGGGGGGGGGAGCTATTGGTGAGGGCGTGGTGCAGGATTGTTCCTCCCTCCTCCCCCTGCCCCCTCATCACCCATCACTCTCATCAATCTCCCTCACTTCCCATCCTCCTCCCCCTTCATCTCCCCATCACCCAAATCAGCCCCCTCCACTAGCACACCCCCATCAACACCTTCCGCCCCCATCATTCCATCTTTATTTTTCAGTTAATGTCAAGAGATCCAAAACAAACACGTATATGAAAAAATAACTCAGTTCTGTACGGTAATATAATAGGTGTAAAGGGTGTCTCAGAAAAATGTATACAGCACTGCCTTACAGGTTTTCGTGGAGGTCGCGTGAATACTCGATCGCCACAAAAATCCGTAAGGTGGCGTGTATGCATTTTTGTGAGACACCCTTTGTATTTATGGGGGAAGTCGAGTATGAAACGTACTGATGGGGGAGTTATGGGGAGACCGTCATAAAGGGATGGGCGTGAGGATGGGGTAGTGGGTGGATGGGGGTTCTTGTAACAGACTAACACTAACCCATCGCCCAGGTGAGTGAATTTTACACCAAATTATTTAATTCCCACCTGGGTAATGTAAATTAGATGTTGTGTGGGTCTCAGTTAACTTTAACCCACAGCCCATGATTTATTCTTACCTGGGTTGGGTGAGTTAGGTATTGTGTGGGTCTGTTACACGAACCCACAGCCCATGAGAGTCAATTTTACAGAGGGATTAGATTTCCTTTCGGGTCGACATACAGGTGACAGGTGTGTTGTTAGTAACCACGAGGTAGGGGGGGAAGTGTGGGTAGGGGGGGTATAGGGTGTGGGTAGGAGGGGGTGGAAGGCGTGCTCGAGTATTATATCTGGATGGAGTGAAGGTCGAGGTATTTGAGTGTCCTTATTGGCTGTCTGCTTCTCTCGGTCTACAGTGTAAGGAGGGGCTGGGCGGTGTAAGGAGGGGCTGGGCAGGGGATGGTGGTGGAGGTGGTGTCAGGAGGAGGTACATAATATAACTCTTTCTTCCGCTACGTCTCCCACTTCCGGGATGTCTTGAGGTGTTAATTGTTGGAGTTGTAATTAACGTTATCACCTGCAAAAGAAAATTATTAATATTTTCAGTGTATATGACTAAACTCTGACGAGACGGTGTGTATAAACTCGGAGGAGTGTATGTGTGTGTGTTTGGGTGGGTTTTGTGTGTGTGTGTGTGTGGAGAGGTGTGTGTGTAAACAGGTAAACAAATTGATGTAAATTGGCAAGAATGTCGACCCGCCCCCAGCTATTAGGCCACAAAACCTTCCCTGTACTCAAATATTGTACCACCCTCAGTCTTGTAAACAGTGAGCGGTGATTTAGAAGTAAGGGCACAGTGTCTACCGTAGTGGAGGGTTATGTAAACATATTAAAGATGCGACGACCCAGGGAAGACCCGTCCAGGCAACAACACTCGTTACCTGCCGTGAAGCCGTGTCAGAGGAGCTTAGAAACCCTGAACAGGTATAACTCATAAGAGACGTGTCCTCCCAGAGAGTACCGGCACACACCTCCAGGCTGCTCCGTCAGAACCTTACCAGACTTAGCTGTGTCTAGGGTTACGTCCTCATTCCTGTTGCTTAAGCCCAGACCCCATCGAGATTGAGGGTCATTAAGTGGCAATGAGCGGAGGAGGTTCTGGTACAGCGCATTATGCCCGTGGATTACTGTGCACAGTCATTAGGTAACCAGCTTATCTTTAATGCTGTTTATCTCCCCGTTAAGTAAACTCTACCCTCTTGTGAGCTGTGGAGAATATTCTGGTATTTATTTTTTGATGGTAGGGACGGGGGCGCACCTCCCCGGACCGGCCGTGCCTCAATACCACACTCGTATCGGGTTATTGATGATCTTTTGTGTGGTGGCCTTTTTAAGGAGGGTCGGCCTTTTATAGTTGTTATCGAGTCTGGATCTTGAGAAGTGTTTAAGGTGCGTTGTGGTGCTCGAGGCCGCCCCTGTGGCAAGAGTCCTCCACAGTTCTCCTCCAGCGCCCCCAGGATGAGGAGGGGACGAGGGGCTGAGGCTCTCACTGGGGGAGTAAGGGGACGAGGGGCTGAGACTCAATGGGGGAAGGGGACGAGGGGCTGAGACTCAATGGGGGAGGGGACGAGGGGCTGAGACTCAATGGGGGAAGGGGACGAGGGGCTGAGACTCAATGGGGGAGGGGACGAGGGGCTGAGACTCAATGGGGGAGGGGACGAGGGGCTGAGACTCAATGGGGGAGGGGACGGGGGGCTGAGACTCAATGGGGGAGGGGACGGGGGGCTGAGACTCATTGGGGGAAGGGGACGAGGGGGCTAAGAGTCAATGGGGGGAGGGGACGAGGGGGCCGAAACTCACTGAGGGGGGGGGGGAGGGAGCGGTAACAGCATAAGACTACCTGTAGAAAAGGACGGTTGAGGTAATAAACAGCGACATATAGTTCATTACGGTTAATTGGTCTGGCAGTTGTCATCCCACCTGTGACGTCACGACTACACCTGGACCAAACTACGTTAATCCTTTTCAATTAGATTTTGTAAAAGTAATTGTATGTTTAATGATTTTAGTGTTGTGAAAAATATACCATTACTATGAGGCTCTAAACTGAGTCTAAAGCTATGATTGTCACTTGGCAGTTTTCCTCAGGCGTTAATTTGACCCGCGTGTAAGTTAGCTGATAATTAATATGATAAGCAAAAACTCCACAAGAAAGTTTAATTACATGACACCAGCTTCTATACAAACACTTCCCAGATTAAGGTAAAGTTGGGTGAAATATTTATGGTTAAAGTGGCAAAGTTTTATTTTGTTTTGTTTTTTTAATACGTTCCAGACTAGACAGGCACCAGCTTGTGTGAGGTTGTGGGCCACGAACGTTCAATAACACGTCAGACACCAGCAGTGGTCGACTCACAACACCCGCCCTCACACCCTCCCTAACACTCACCCTAACGCCCTCCCTAACACCCACCCTAACACCCACCCCCTCCAACCCCCACACCTCTCCAACCCCCACACCCCCTCATTACCCTCTTCCCAATCCCCTCACCATGCCCCCTCCTTTCCTTCCTTCCCAGCACTTAGCTAACCCTATACTCATCCCTACCATCCAAACCCTTCCTCAGGCCCTCCCCCCCCCCTCCTCCAACACCGCGCCAGGTAGCTCGGATCATCTCCTGAAGGTGCACATAAGAGAGACAGAGGAGCCCCAACACCGAGTAATCTCAACGAAAATTTGCATATTAAAACGGAATATCGACACTACTAGATCTTCCTCAGTATCTCCGACAAGCGAGCAATATCATCTCTCTCAATATGTGTTTATACAGCTTATTAATGGACAACTGATGAGAAAGACGTGTCAACGATAGAAGCTACGGATATATTTTCCTCATATTAATATTTATTGTAATTATATAAACGTATCAATACCTCCTCCTCTCTCAGCTTAATTCACCTGAAGGTCAACCATCCTAATAACCCCCCCCCCCCACCCGGTAGCGTCAGGGTATTTAGTAATCAGTTGACATAAGCTGAGGGAAGGGGACTAATCTTCAGGTGATTCTTAAAAACAAAAACAAATCTAGTTAAGTGTTAAGATGGTGTAAGTGTTGTGTGGAAGATTAGGTCCATCATGACGCTACACAAAATTGAATTGATGTGTGTGTGTGTGTGTGTGTGTGTGTGTGTGTGTGTGTGTGTGTGTGTGACAAGTTGATGTATACACAGAACATCTCATCTTGGTAATACAGTCATGTGAGTGCTGGTGAGTGCATTGATCTCCGGTATATCCTGTCCTCTCTGTCGTTTTTAATGGTCTGCGAAATGTTGGTTAAAATAATGTTAGTTTGGAGATATTATTATTATTATTATTATTATTATTATTATTATTAGTAGTAGTAGTAGTAGTAGTAGTTGTAGTAATTATTTGATACTATTTATCCTCATATACAAAAAAAAATATAGGCTGTGTATGTAATGAAGAACATGCGTCTTGTCCCTTGAGGAGTAGAGTGTGTTAGTGGTGAGAGAGGGAAAAGGCGGAGGTAGAGAGTGTTGAGGTGAGGAGGGCAGGTGAGGAGAGGTTGTTAGCTAAGACCAGAAGAGGCTAGAGGAGGAGGAGGAGGAGGGGGGGGGGCACAGCTCTATCTCTCCTTCCCTCTCTTCTTCCTTATCTTTCCTTTATTCCTACCACCCACCCCCCTTCCACTCCCCTTCTTCCTACTTTTCCATACCTCTCTGCCTCCTGTTCCTTCCTTCCTTTCCTTCATGCTCCTCAGTTCTTCCTACTCCTGTTCCCTTTTTCTTGAACATCCTTATTTTCTCACCCGTACTCCTCTTCCCTCTTACTCTTTACCCCTCTCCGTCACTCCTCACCCGGCTGTTTCCTCTCCTTACCCAATTCCCTGTTCCTTCTACAACTTTCCTTTCTTTAATCTCGTTCGCTCTTTAACCTGTCTCACCTCTGTTCCTCAACCCTCCCACCCTCCCTCCTTTCTGGCTGAGATTTGCCTCTCCTTTCCCTCCTTCCTATCCCATCTCTCTTTCCCTTCCCATATCTTCCCTATCTCTTCCCCTTCTCTCCCTATCTCTTCTCCTCCCCTATCTTCCCCCTTCTTGACCTTTACACTAACTACCTGTGAGACAACAAGATAACGACCCTGGATCTGTTGGCGGTGGGGGGGG